>PVIY010003541.1:40780-104285 GCA_004026745.1 Myrmecophaga tridactyla
TAAAAAAAAAAAAAAATCACGAGATATCATCTCACACCCAGCAGAATGGCCATTATCAATAAAACCAAAAACGACAAGTGCTGGAAAGGATGTGGAGAAAGAGGTACACTTATCCACTCTTGGTGGGAATGTCAAATGGTGCAACTGCTGTGGAAGGCAGTTTGGAGGTTCCTCAGGAAGCTAAGTATAGAATTGCCATATGATCAGGCAATACCATTGCTAAGTATCTACTCAGAGGACATGAGGGCAAGGAAAAGGACATTTGCACACCAATGTTTATAGCAGCATTATTTACAATTGCCAAGAGATGGAAACAGCCCAAATGTGCATCAACAGAGAAGTGGCTAAAGAAGCTGTGGTATATGCATATGATGGAATATTATGCAGCTGTAAGACAGAATAAAATTATGAAGTATGTAGCAATGTAGATTGACCTTAAGGACATTATGCTGAGTGAGATTAGCCAGAAACAAAAGGACAAATGCTGTATGGTCTCACTGATAGGAACTAACATTCATGAAATAAGTTGGAAAATTTCAGTTAAGAACAGAGACCATCAGGAGATAGAAATAGGTTAAGTGTGCTGGGCTGAATCTGTGGTGGACCCCAGAAAAGCCATGCCCTTTGATCCTCATTCAATATTGCTGAATGGGAGCATTTTGATTGCTTCCATGAAGATGTGACCCACCCAATTGTGGGTGGTAACTTTTGATTAGATGATTTCCATGGAGGTGTGTCTCCATCCACTGAAGGTGGAGTTGCTTACTGGAATCCTTTAAAAGAGGAAACATTTTGGAGACAGTCCCTTTTGGTAGAGCCATGAGAAAGCCAGCAGATGCCGCCATGTTCACCATGTGCCCTTCCAGCTGAGAGAGAAAGGTTGAACGTTGTTGGCCTTCTTGAACCAAGGTATCTTTCCCTGGATACCTTTGATTGGACATTTCTATAGACTTGCTTTAATTGGGACATTTTCTTGGCCTTAGAACTCTAAACTAGCAACTCATTAAATTCCCCTTTTTAAAAGCCATTCCATTTCTGGTATATTGCATTCCAGCAGCTAGCAAACTAGAACAGTAAGATATTGAGTAATTGGAGCCGAAGGGGTACAGATTGTGCAACAGGACTGATTGTAAAAATTCAGAAATGGATAGCACAATACTTCCTAACTGTAATACAATAATGTTAGAACACTGAATGAAGCTGAACGTGAGAATGATAGAGGGAGGAGGGCTGGGGGCACAAATGAAATCAGAAGGAAAGATAGATGATAAAGACTGAGATGGTATAATCTAAGAATGCCTAGAGTGTATAATGACAGTGACTAAATGTACAAGTTTAAAAATGTTTTTGCATGAGGGAGAACAAAGGAATGTCAATAGTACAGGGTGTTGAAAATAGATAGCAATTCATATTTTAAAACTTTAACTTAGGTGTGAGACTAAAGCAAAAAATGTTTATTTGGTACAAAATTTATATTTTGACTAGTGCATTTCCTAATATAACTTATGTGGACAACTTAATTGAACACCATAAGTTCATGGAACCTTGAGTAGGACATGAGATTTTGTAGGTTTGTCCAGAGTGATGCCCCCAATAAATCCCAGGGTGATTTAAACAGTCAATAAAAAAGTATTTGCAAAGTCCCCTTGGGGGAATGGCAAGAAAGGGGGGAAATTCAATGTCCCCAAGTGGAGAATTCCTGATATTCTCACAAGCAGTGGGGACAACCAAAGCAATAGTCTGGGCCCTCAATCTTGGGGTTTGTTCATATGAAACTTAACCCCACAAAGGATAGGCTAAGCCTACTTAAAATTAGGCCTAAGAGTCATGCCCAAAGAACCTCTTTTGTTGCTCAGGTGTCAACTTGGCCAGGTGAAAGTGCCTAGTTCTATTGCTGTGGACATGAACCAATGACATGTGAACCTCATCCGTTGCTGATTACATCTGCAATCGGCTAGGAGCGTGCCTGCTACAATGAATGATGTTTGAGTTCATTGACTGGATGCTTAAATGAGAGCACTCAATGTAGCATAGCCCAAGCAGCTCAGTATTCTTCATCTCAGCACTCGCAGCTCAGTCCAGGTCTTTGGAGATGCAGAAAGGAATCACCCCCGGGAAAGATATTAGAACCCAGAGGCCCGGAAAGAAGGCCAGCAGAGATAAGCCTGTGCCTTTCCGTGCAAGAAAGAATCTCAGTTTAAAGTTAGCTGCCTTTCTCCTGAAGAACTATACACTTTTAACTAAATAAATCCCCTTCTATTAAAAGCCAATCCATCTCTGGTGTGTTGCATTCCGGCAGCTAGCAAACTAGAACAGAATCATATACATAACAAACTGCCATTTTCACCATTTTTAAGGGTAGAATTCAGTGACGTTAATCATATTCACAATGTTGAGCTGCCATCACCACCATCCATTACCAAGACTTTTCCATCACTCCAAATAGAAACTCTGTCCCCATTAACAATATCTGCCCATTGTCCCTCACCCCCTCGAGGGTGGTGAGCCTGCCCCCACCCTCGTCCAGCCCCTGATAACCCCTAATCTACTTTTTGACTCTGTGAATTTTTTTTTAAGCATAGCACAATGCAAGAAAAAAGTCTGGAAAAGAGCACAGGGGGCTGTCACCTGGGACCTAAGATCAAATGGTTGCTAGAGACGACAGTTGAATTTGTTTCCTGGAAGCCACAGTGAAAGGGGAAGTATCTTATACTCCCTGGCACTTATTTTCAGATAAATGGTAGCATGCAAATGCTTCTGCAGGTGCAAACTTATCCCCCCATTGGACAACTTGGTAGGGATCTACTATAACATTATTCAAGGACAAAATCTTTGGCTTTAAAAAAACAGTATCTTTGGCTTTAAAAAAACAAAAACAGTACCTTTGGCTTTGAAAAAACAAAACCCAGAAAGATAAGGAAGCGTTGTACAAATGGACAAGTGTTTGGTGACACACCCTAAATGCAGAGTGTATAACTTTAAATAGAAACCCTGTGATACCTTTGCTATGAGGCTGAGAATTAGGTTCACATACTTAGTTTCATGAGAAATTCATAAAGTATTGATTTAGAACTTGGAGATTCAAGATAAATGACTAATTTAACTGGTGTTTTGGTTGATATTGGGTTGCAATTGATTCATGACTGGTTTCTCTAACAGAAATTCATGGAGAAGAAATTCTGTTTTTTGTTTTAATGCACACATTTCTCATTTTGCAATTAAATGCTGCAAAAGTTTCTTGCTTAGATGATCAATTAAATTGTAGCAATATCACATTATATTTATGCAGCAGTAGCTGATTTTCAACCTCTCTCTGCCTCCTTCGGCTTCTTTCTCTCCCTCCTTCTCCTTTCCTCTATCCTTTCCTCCCTCTCCCTCTTTCTCTTGCTCCTCCCTTCCCTCCCTCCCTTTCCCTCTCTTCCCTCCCCTCCTCCTCTCTGGGACAGACATAGCAGATATGATTATTTAATTTTGAAGATGAAAAAGAAAGGGAAAGAGATTTGACAAAACTTACAAACCTCTTCAGTGGGATAGCCAGGATTTGAACTTGCCCTACCTCTCTCTGAGAAGAAAATACAGTTTAGCAAAATGTTTTGCACCCATAGGTCAGTGACTCTCAAAGCAGGATCTCCAGGCTGCTGGTAGACTGGAAGGCTTCCCAAGCTGAGCAGCTCCCTCTCCTGGGGAGTTCTGGGAGCCAGAGCCTGTCCCAAGCCTGCCTCCTTTTTGACGTTTTTTTTTTTAACCACGGCCCACTGCTCTCAACACAACCTGCAATGCAACAGCAAAACTTCTACCTGGATCCACAACTTTCCAGAGACTGGTTAGCATGAGAGAACCACAGAGGGCACCTGACCTTATTGTTCTGATCCAAGTCCTGAGACCGAGTTATTTAAACTCACCTATTGCCTGACATCTGTCCCAGCCCTCCTAATTGAATATGGGCGTATGGTATGCCCAAATGATTTGGGGCACAAGCATCCTTTACATTCCCTCTTCCTATGTCTTGTTACTGAAGGAAGGTTGGAGGGCTAGTAGAATAAGGCAAAAATGTACATCCCATGTTAGGGTTTTTGGGCTACAAACATGTTTGTACCAAATATGAATGAGCTGTCTCATTCCAATCTCATATCCAGTGCAAGCTGCCACAACAAAAAAACTCTAATCCAGGTTGAAGGGTCTCCCGATTGGTTGTAGGCAAATAACAAAATCAGTGTCATTGCTCACTTCTTTTGTTGAAAACACACAATTCCATGGACTTCCATATTTTCACATACGTCTAAGAGCTAATATCCTACAAGATACCAAATTACTTCATAAGGATTATGCTAGTGTACATGAACTAAAATCCCTCCATTCCTAAGGTTCACTGAAGACTCTACCTCAATGTTTTTACAAAAGTAATGGTGCCACGGAGGATTCCTTATGGACCTTCTTGTACACAGTCAAGGGGTCTTTGGTTCTATTTGGGTATGGTCAAATATGTTTGGGAGTTGCCACAGATGAACAACAGCAAAAAGTTTGTTGAACCAGACCCCCGGAATCTTCACCTTGGCCATGATCACTTAAGACTTGTTTCTGTCTTCCTAACTTTTCATTTTCTGATTGCCACCAACTTATCTTCCTAATTACACTGGTTAAAATAGTGCACTATTGGGCAGTGCGATGGTGGCTCAGTGGCACATAGTGGCTCAGCCTGCCATCCCAGAAACCTGGGTTCGATTCCCGGTGCCTGCCTGTGCGAAAAAAAAAATAATAATAATTCACTAATGGCAATACTGCACGCTAGCTCCCTGATCCGTTTCCTGGGAGCAGAACCATAGAAGTTTACTGGGTAAAGACATGGTGTGGAAGAACACATAAATTACCCACCTCAAGGGCTGTGCATTAAATGAGATGATTTATACAAAGCAACTTGCACATAACAAATGCTCAATAAACATTAGACCCTTTCATTCCCCCCTTCCCAAGGAACACAATCCATTTTCTGCCTGCTGATTAATTAGCAGGAGTGCTGTATATCTGAGTGATGTGCCATACAGAGCATGGACAGTTGATTCATCATGAATAATGTAACGTCACAATCTTGGACTATTTATATTCAGATGAATCGTACATAATATACCACACATGATAAAGAGCAGCATTAATATTTAGCATCTCAAGCTAAGCCGCAATGATTAATTTGGCTTTAACTTTGTAGCTTCTTGGAAGCACTTTCAATCTTCTCTCCTTTTAAAGGGCTGTGATAACAAATGTTTTTTTAAAACATAGGTGGGACTTGTTTACACACGGTATAAAACAGCTTAGCAGCATCTTTTGAGACCCTTAAAAATCTCTATAGCTTTTTACCCAGCTATTTCAGTTCTGAGGCTTTACTCTAAGGAAACATTTCAAAGTATAGGGGAGAAAATCCTTATGCACAAATGTGTAATGATAGGTGGCTGTTTTAGTACATTCTTCACGACATGGAACTTTATGCAGTCATTACAGATTGCATACCCAAAGCATTTTCAACAATGTGGAGATCTACTTCTGTCATATATTTAAATACAAATAATTAGTATAGAGTAAGGGACCGAAGAAAATACACCCAAATGTTTGCAATTATCAATGAGGCCATTGATAATTCTTGGTATTTTTTTTTCAAAATTTTATAGATATATTTCCCCAATTTCTTTTATAACTGGAAAATTTATTTTTGTAAGTAAATAAAGCATCGCTGACTCTAAGCTTCATTAAGCCTGAGTTCTTGTATTTCATTCATTATTGTGATTTCAAGTCTTAGCATAGGACCAACTATGCAAATAAGGTGTGGAATAATTTTAATCAACTTTTAAAAATTGTGATAATTTTCACTATACATTTTTTTATATTGTCACATACCTGAAGCCAGGTAAATTAATGATGATGAGGAGGGAGATAACAGCCAACAGCCACCATTTATTGAGACTTATTACATGCCTGTCCCTATGCCAACCACTGTACATATATTATTTCCAGTTCTTATAATGGCCTTGGAGTAAATATCATTTTCTGCATATTTCAGATGTGGAAACTAAAGAAAGTTAAGGAACTTTCCCAAGTTCTACAGCTGGTAAGTGTGAGTAAAACCCAGCTGCGTGCTTTTGCTCTTTCTACTATGGCATATTTGTTCATTGCGTTATTCTAGTGAATCCCATAAGCAGAAGCTCTCCCAGCATAAAGATAAGAACTGCAAATCCTAATGCTGTCCAAAGCTTTGAATGTTTCAATTTCCCATTGCAGATGTTCTAGAGCAATTACTCATCCTATTAGTTTAGAACACATAGCAATGGTCTACTTATCTAAAACTGGGCATGTAACAACCCAAGATGCCTTTCTCTTATCTATCCTCTTCTCCAAATCCATTCAGATTCCTTCACCAAAGCCCCAGGACTTGGCCTTCTCAAGTTCCTCAGCCCCTGGTGAGGCCACAATGGACACCTGTGCCCATGGCTCTCTTAGCCACCCCTGTGCCCCCCCTCCCCCTGCAGATATTGATATTAACTGTAGAACCAGGCAATGATGAGATCTGAAAAGCCTTTGGAGTACAAATGATGATGTTGAACTTGCAAATTCAGACAGTGCTCACCTTCAAGGAGTCTTCATTCTTCCTACAAATACTTATTGATTGCCTGCTATGTATAACATAGTGCCAAGTTCTAGAGTTTGAAAGGTGTCAAAACACATCAGGTCCATGTCCATATGGGTCACACACTCTGTTTGGGGAAGGCAGATCATGAACTTTTAGAATCACACGTGCAAAGGTAAAAAATGCTATGTGCCATAGTGGAGAAGTATATGGAGCTAATAATAATTGGGGCATCTTTTCTGGTCTAGAGACCACTGAAGAAGTATGAAGAATAAGGAGAGATTAATTTATCCAAGATGGCAGGGAGCAAGGAAACATGTGACTAGAGATAACATGATACATTTGAGAAGTAAAAATGGTCAAAATTTTCCAGAATCCAGGAAAGCTAGTATGCAAAGAATCAGAGAAGAGAGAAGCCTAAGACATGGCCCTAAAGTCAAGAAGTATATTTGCATTTATCCCGATAGCAGTGAAAGACATTAAAGTACTGCTAACAGGCTTAAACCATGTTTTGAAAAGATCCTTCTGGATGTGGTAGGGGAGTTAATTGGGGAGGAATGAGAGTGGATGCAAGCACATCCCTTCTACCTTGGCCAAAGTAGCATGTCTCATTTCATCACCCACACCTTGGACAGTGCTTCCTTGATGAAGTCTCATCTGTACCTGCCAGTCTGTCTTGCCCCTTCCCTTCCCCAAAGGACTCAGTGCTTCCCCCATTTAGCACAATATTTTGGAATTGCCTGCTTACTTCTCTGAACCATCACCAGACTGTGAGCTCTTTGGAGGCAAGGATCATTTTTATCTTGTCCACCTCTGTATTCCCAGTGCTAGCCAGCAATGCTGGTACGTAGTAGCCATTCAACAGTTGTTTAACTAAATAACTAATGTTTCACTGGGCACTTATTTTTATGTGCCAGGTATCCTTCTAGTCCTTTTGCATGTCTTAAGTCATCCAATTCCCTCAACATCTTTATGCAGCAAGTCCCATCATTATCCCCATTTTAAAAAGTGTGTAAAGTGAGACACAGAGAGACTAGGAAGTGTGTTCCAGGTTATACAGCTAGTAAGTGGCACAGCTAGTTTCCATTGTCCAGGCTTTCAACCACAACATACAACAAAACAATGGAATTCTTATCTGTGATCGCCAGTATTTAATTATCTGTATTAATGGTTGAAAGCAGTGGCCTGCATTCTCCAAAACAGTGAGTAACTTCAAAATAATCTCCTGTGTGCTCCATGCTACATATGGGTCTTTTACAATAAATTGACCTTCATAAATTACCACTTAAAATAGCCAATGACAAAACCCACTCCCATTCCCAAAGTGGCAATTAAACGAAAGGACAGGAAGTAACTAAGAATTAAACTGGCTAAGCCAAAAAAAAAGCACTCGATCAACAAATTTAATTAAGCACTTATTTCCTTTTCAAGCTTGCACTAACTTTCCCTGGTCCCTATCACTGCTGAATTTCTTGAAAGGACCTCCCATATCTCCTCTTTCTGTTTCCTTACCTCCTGGTCACACATCCTGAACTTGCAACTTATTAAATTCCCCTTTTTACAAGCCTTCCATTTCTGGTATATTGCATTCCGGAAGCTAGCAGACTAGAACACTCCCCTATTCTTATAGGACAATGCAAAAAAACTACGATAAAGCTGTAAGTATTTCAAGTATTTTGGAAAAGTTATGCATAAACTAAAGCTCCACAATAAAGTATCCCACACTGAATTCTGAGAATTGCATTCAGAAACAAGGAAATAAAGAAAGTCTCATGGCTTTGTTTTTCATTCTAGTAAAGGATTTCATTTAAAGACATGAGGGGTATAGAGTTTCAGGCAAAAAGGGCCTGGGAATCTTTTGGGCTGAGATCCCTATAACTACATTAAACATGCTGGTGAGATATAAAGAACCTGAGATTTGATATCACACAGACTTGGGTTAAAACTCCAGTTCAGCAAATTGCTAGTTGTATAAATTTGTGCCCTCACATGTAAGCTCTCTGAGACTCAATTTCCTTATGTGAATAATGAGGCTGATAGTGAAGGGGTGGTGAAGAATAAAGGGAATAATACATGAATAGAGGTTCTACACATAGGAGCTCTTATAAATGCTAGCTTCCTCCTCTTACCTGTTGATTTGGATGTTGTCCTATACCTGGGTCAGAGACAATATTTACTGCTCACTTCATACCCATGAGCTGCCCCACAGTAGGCTGGGCCATGTGCTAGTGCTGTCCAATGAAATGAGAGTGGAAGTCACGGGGTCACTTTCTGGCGGACGTATTTATGAGCCCACACAAGACTCTCTAGGAGCCTCCTCCTCAGCCTGGAAGCCAAGAGACTAAAGCAGCTTGTGTTTCTGAGTCACCACCTGGAAGAGAGCCCTGGAGAACCCAACCTATGTCATAATTTGCATATGTAAACCTTTGTCCTGCTAAACCACTAACTTTTGTGGGCGGCTCTGCTATTACAGCACCACTTGGCCCATCCTGGCTAACACGTCCCTTGCTGGGACCCCTTCTGTGTCACTATTAGAATTTGCCCTTTCCTTCCTCCTTGCTTCTTCATATGCCAGAATCCAGTCTCCTAATTTTACCTCTGAAAGAACTGATGGCCAGATGGGTAAAATGACCTGTCCAAGGTCAAACAGCACATAAGTGGCACAGCCAGGCCCAGAACCCAGGTCCCCTGACTCCCCAACCGTCCTCCCACTACCACACTGCACCAGCTCCCTAAAGCTTCCAACTTCAGATGTTAATAATGTTCCAAGCCTGCCATACCTTTCAATCACCGAAAATGATACAATCCATGCTACATTAATGCACTAATTAGCAACAGAGCACATTACCATGTCCTAATTACTAACAAGAAAGAGTGTCAGTTCACCATCCTGTTTGCCAGTATGTGCAAAATGTTTCCAGACTTGTTCTCTGGGTTTAGCATAAGGACAGAAAACATAATACAATGAACAATCAATTCATTTCATATTGACAATGAGTCGGGTGGCCCTTCTATTATCTCTGTTGTTAGCAAAACAAAATCCACCAGGACCTCAGAAGGAAAGTGGCCAAAAAAAAATAGGAGGTATGGAGAGGATCTGGAGATACACCTACCCACCCAGACTAGAGTCTCATTTTTCTCATTTGGTTCCATGAGTTTTCCTAACTAGGCCTCAGTTTTTTCAGCCATGAAATGGGGAAAAAGAATCCCACTTCATGAGATTGCTTGGGTAATTACACTTAAAGACTTGAGCGAAGTGCCAGGGACAAACCGAGGTGCTCAACTTCTATTAGACAAATAATGATTGCTTCTTAAGGATGATTCTCCCTGGGCCTTAATAATTACTTTTTCTCAGAAGCCAAAAGGATATAGGGATAAAGGTCCTCAATCTACCCTTCACCCTCTTAAATACTTGCTTATTCTGTGCCATGGTAATTTCCTAACATTCTGTCTTCTAGTCCCTATCACAATAGGTATGATTCATTCCTATTGCACTGACAAGGAAATTGCTGCTCAGAGAGCTTAAGCATCTTGTCCAAAGCCACACAGCTAAGAACTATTAAGAAATGGAGGATTTCAATCCAGGTCTACCTGCAATCTTCATGTTTCACAACAATGCTCTAATGCAGTTTCATACTGGTGGGTTTTCCGTCACTAATTGTCTTTATATGTTTGGCTATTTATTGGGGAACTCTAAAGGGAATACAACTTAAGGGTAGAAGGATGAGCATAAAATCAAGGGCTGTCTTTTGGAATATATTCACTCACTATGCATTCATTGAGCATCTACTATGAGCACAGCAAAGCATTTAAAGCTGGGGTCATGGAAATGAATAAAACATGGTCCTCGCCTTTGAGGCTCTCATAGCCTAAGAGGGAAGACGGATGGATACACACGTGAGTCAATTACAATAGACTGTGGCCACTAAACAACACAAATATCAAGCACAGAGAAGAGGGGGTATCCTAAGGGAGAAGTGTTAGAAGAAGTAAAACCTAAACCAGGTTTTGAAAGATTGATAAACATGTGTATGCAGATACAGGGAGAAAGGATATTCCAGGCACAGAAACAGCATGTGCTAAGTGAGAAGTTGAGTAAGCATGTTCCAAAGAAAGACAAGCAGCCTAATTCTGCTGGAGCATACATTGTGTATGAGAGGGAATGGGGATTTACATGACTCAAGAGGCAAGCTAGCATCCATCAGATCATGAGGCAGGACCTTGCACTTAACTCTGAAGGCAACAAAGCAGGATAGCATTTTCTGCAGGGGATAACATAGTCAGAAGGGCTTTATCATAGATTCCTCTGTTTGGGGTGTGAAGTCAGGTGGGTCTAGAGCAGTGGTGCTAAGCACTGGCTACATAGGACACTCACATGGGAGCGTTTAATAAAACACAATGCAGGACCTGCTGCAGACCAAGTAAATGAAACACACTGGAGGTGGAATCTGGGCACTGGTATACGTTCGAAGTTCACTGGGTATCTCTAAAGTCAGCTGGGATTCGGACGACTGGTTTAGAGGCAGGAACAGCATTAGGGAGCTCCTGCTAGAGAAATGTAGTCTGGATGAAGACAAGGGACCAGATTAAAAACAACAAGATTTTAGGAGCTGTAATTGAAAGGACCTTGTAACGGATGAGATGTGGGAGCTGACAGAGAAGGGAGAGGAAGGTGGGAGGAGATGCTTCTTTTTTTTTCTTTCTCCCTAGACATATATGTATTGATATATCCCCGTATATAGCACACAATATTATTTCCAGAGGTCTATCAACAATTATTGATGTCTCTCCACCCCCATGGTGGTTATCTATGAGAGTTCAAAAAGATGATAATAACCCAAGGAAGCATACCGTGTGCTATAAGTAGCATCTTCAATACTCAGGGATCCACACTCATTCCAGTCACCCTCATGATTCAGGGAGATTTGCAGTGAATTCCTCCTGGCCTCTTCAAGGAGAAATGCCTTGGGAATTCCACCCAAGGAATGAAATTGCTGCCTCCTTAGTGCATTATTTAGCTTGATGCAGAATTCTAGCAGATGCAGCCCAGCCTCTATTGTTCACATGGTTGGGCAGGAAGCGTAATGGGAATACCATTAATTTGATGGTTTTAAAGGAGGTGATTTCCAATTTGAATTATTCTCAAGTTGTGAAATGAGTCTGAGCCGGTTTTTAAAACAGCAAGGAGTCAATGCACCGTATAACCTTGACTTTTTTTTTAAGTTCCATTGCTATGCTGTAAAATTCTCCTCCGAACACATTATAAGGGGGTTAAAAAAATAATGCCACCATCCTCCTTCCACCTAGGCAAATTAGCAAGACAAATGTTAGCAAAAAGCTCTCTGTAGACGGCACCATTGTTTACAAAGGGGAGAAGAAAGAAGATGCAATGAAATAAATCATGCTGACAGTTCAATCAAAAAAAAAATCGGAATATATTATTCATGCTGCTTCTCATGAATTGGAAAGAAACTGGACGGGGCAAGCCAAATATGTAGTCGTGTGCTTTATTTACCCATAATAACCATTTGAATTTCTAAGGTCCTTCTGGTTAACGAAACTGACATGTGAAACCAACATAAAAGGTTTATTCAACACATAATTTTTTTGATTCTGTCTCTGAGCCGATGCCGATCCAGGTATTGCAAAGGGGGTACAAAGGTGAGCAAGACAGGTGAGAACACTGCTTCGGTGAAAATTAAATTCCACTTGTGAGCGCTGGATGGAGCAGACCATAAATAAGCAGTCAAGTGGGCAGCAGTCAGAGATAAGTGCCCTGGTGAAAATCAAGCACGTGATGCAGAACAGACCACCTATTTTATATGGGGAGGGGGATGAGAACTCTATACAGGTAGCATTCAAACCAAGGGACATGCAGGAGCCAGTCAGCAAGGCTCTGCATGAAGAGCAAACCAGGGAGGTGATAGCCCAGTGCAAAGTCCTTGAGGTAGGAAGAGGCTTGTCTGATGAACAGGAAGAAGGCACAGGAGAGACATTGATGTAATGAGCAAGGCAAGCAGGTAGAAGATGTGCTCTGAGAGGAAGGCAGGGCCCCAATCCTGCAGGACTATGTAGGCTGCAGTGAAGAGTTTGGGTTTATTCTGAGGGCAACAGAAGGCTACTGGAGGGTTTTAAGCAAAGGGGTGACACCACTTGATTTAATCATGTTAAAGACCCCTGTGGATAGGTCAGTAATTTAGCACTGTGTGAGACACTGTGAGGGGTGAGTAGGACAGAGGTGCAAAACCCCAGGAGAGGCGAAGAAAGTGAGCATGCCTGGGGGTGAGATTTTCAACTGAGGACTTGACGGTAAGGAAATCCCTGGAAAAGAAGAATTATTTGAAGACATTCATGGTGAGAGGAAGTGAGCCCTGGGCACAGCTTCTTGAGCGTTAAAGTCATCAGCTTTAACACATCTGAAGAAAGATGACACTGTGTGTGGTGCAGGATTGCCCTGCCTGGGAGGATAGGATGGAATGGAGCGAATGTAGCCAGGTGCTTCTCAGGAAGCGTGAGTGCTCAACCCCTGAACCAGGACAAATCTCATCACCAGATATGAGATAGGGCAAGGGTGGCTCCTTGGACCACTTCATCTGGAGCAGAGGTTCACAACAGAGGGCGATTTGCCCCACAGGGGACATTGGGTATGTTTGGAGCCATTTTTGGTTGTCACAGCTGGTGTGGGGGTACTATTAGCATCTAGTGGGTAAAGACAAGGCCATGCTGCTAATCATCCTGCAATGTACAGGACAGCCCCCATGACAAAGAATCATCCAGCACAAATTGTCACTAGGCTGAGAATTCCTGGTACGGATGTACTACAGCAGCAGAGTCAGGCTGTCCAGTATTTCTGTCTCAGGATGTGATCTTGGGCAAAGTCATTAACTTCAACTGAGCTTCAGTGTTTCCATCTGTGAAACGGAGACAGTAATAGCACCTACCTCCCACAGCTATGTGGTATAGAGAGGAGAGCTGAGACCATACAGAGAATTACCAGGAGTACTGAAAGAGGAAGACAAAGGCCAGAAGTCTCAAAATACTTTGAGCTCAGGAGGAGGAATAGTGCTCTGAGTCAGGTGTTCAAAGATTGGCATTTTGGTCTGGGCTCCTTCATAGACACAATTGATGACTTTGGGGGAGTAGCCCAGACTTTCTGTGCCCTCCCTGTTCTGGTCCATGTGTGTTTATAGAATCGTAAGAACACATCTATGTGAGTCAGCCCAGCAGGGACAGTCTTTACTAGGTTCCATCCTGGAAGGTGGGATGGGGGAGGGTCCAAGGAGAAGTAACTGGTGTGCCCGACCTCAGCAGAAACATTTCCCCTGCTCACTTCAGTTAGGCCATGTGCTCCAGTCCACTCTCCTTAGTCACATCTAGAGGCGTCTTAGTTTGCCTGAGCTGCTATGACAAATACTGCACAGCAGGTTGGCTTGAGCAGTAAGCGCTTATCTTCTCATGGCTATGAAGGCTAGAAGACCAGCATCAAGGCCTCAACAAGCCATGCTTTCTCCGCCAAGTCTGTAGTGTTTGGGTACTGGCTTGTGGCAATCCTTGGGGCTCCTGGGCTTCCATTTCTGCCTCTGTCACGTGGTCTCCTGTGGCTTTCCCTGACCGCCTTATCTTTTCACTTCTCTGAGTGCATCTGAATTTCATCTCCTTAGAAGGCCACCAGTTGTTGCTTCCTATGAAACGGAGCTCAAAGGATATTAAGGAATGATGAGAAAGAAAGAATGAAAGAAAGAATAAAAGACAAACAAAGATGGGTTCAGGGGGTCTGAAGCTCAGTGATAACAGACCAGAGACATCAGACAACTTTATTCTTAATTGGTTCCTGCTTATATACTGCAGGATTCACGTGACAAAGAGTACGCATGCACCTGGTGAGAATACGGAGTGCTTACTTAAGATGACCACAAACAACCTGGGGCTAAGACAAAACAAACATTCTCACTCCCAGATTGTTCTCCATTAAGCAAATAACTGTCACCTCAATTTCTTGCCACCACTTTGACGCCAGCTGCAACAAATTCTGCAGGTCTTATTTTAACCCTTGGCTCTTACAACCAGTAACATGGATTGAGACTCATACTGATTCAATTTGGCTAAATCTTAACTAATAACATCTTCAAAAGTCCTATTTATAATAGGTTCACACAAGACTGCAGACTAAGAATAAGAATAAGAATAAGAGCCTCAGTGTTTCCGTCTGTGAAATGGAGACAGTAATAGCACCTATCTCCTATGGGGATGTGGATATAGAGGAGAGCTGAGACCATCCAGAGTCTTTTGTGGGGTACATGATTCAATCCCCAACAGAAGACCTCCTAACTCAGTTCTCAAAGAGATAATCATAAGGAATTAACTGAGAATGCCTGAACTAGCTGGGGTTTCTCAACTTTGACACTATTGACATTTGAAACCAGATCATTCTTTGTTGTGGGAGTTATCCCATGCATTATGGGTTGTTTAGTAGTATGCCTGGCATCCACCTAATAAATTCAAGTAACCACCATTTGGGAGCACCTGACCTAGATGGTTCAGTAAAATAGAAATAATCTATGTAGATAGACGGGAACTTGGGCTCTTCCCCTTCCAAGCTGTGTAGCCTTAAACAAGCTTCTTCCCGTCTCTGAGCCTCTTCTCATTTGTGATATGGATCAATTATTTTTCTGTTGTGAGGATAAAATAATATGTAAACCAACACATAACTGGTTCTCAGAAAGTCCTTATTCTTATTTCTTTGTGCATGGTTGAAAGTTAGATATAGAGTTGAAACAGGTCTCAGTAGCTGGGTCCAGGAACAAACTCTTCCCATCCCCATAAGTAGGGCCAACAACAGATAGTGAGTGCGCTCAGTGCCATTTCAAACCTAGGCTAAGAATGTCTGCTCCTTCAGCTATAGAGATGATAAGAATAATAATTATTATTCTTATGATCATTTTCATCACCACGATCATTATTAGAAAACGAAGAAACTGTTGGACTTTTCCCCATGTCTGCATGCTATCTTGATCCCATTCTGATTCAAAGTACCCCTGAACTTTCAAGTCTTTCCCCTCAGAGAGAGAGAGGCCATGAAAGTGGAGTCTTTATAAGGTCAAACCACACCGAGGAAAACAAGCACTGCAGCAGGTCAGGGGTAGGGCACGGGTGATCTTCATGACAACTTGTTTTTAGATACTTTGCAACAAATATGAGTTTGCCTCCAAGGAACCGTCTGTGTGCAAGTAGATCCAAAAGCAGAAGCAAAGCTGCCATGGCCATCTTGCACATAGGCATTCTGGTGGGGAAGTGTTACTAATTTAAACCCATTTTGCAAGGTGCCCACAATCTCAATGGGAAATCACCACCATTCTCTGGAGAGGATGGTTAATTACCTTACACAGTCCCAGGAAGGGAGAAAACAAAAAGGAGCTGAAAAGCCTCTCACAAAGGAAGGCTCCCAAGTGGCATTTTTGGCAGGATTTTCTTCCCTAAACATTTTCTCCCCATACTGTGCTTGGTTGAACAGAATACATTATTAGGGTCTAAGATGCATTTTGATGGTGTTTTGGTGGTAGAAGGCCAATGATGTCCCCAGTTCTGTCCCTCCTTTTGATGGAGTTCCTGAAGGAGAAAGCAGCAAAGAACTTCAGCCAAATGGAAGCCAAGACCACTCTGGCCGATGGCCAACACGCCATTCCTGGGCTTTCTAGAAAAAGCTATCTGTACAGCATTGACTTGACAGCCATCTTCTCCTTTGCCCAAAAAGGAATCCTGACTGGCTCAGTGAAGAGGAACCCAGGACAGCAGGAGCAGTGTAGCTGCAACTCTCCAGGTAAACCACCTAGTATGGGGGCAGGTGGGCAGCAGGGGGGCACAGCTGGGCACTGGCTCAACTCAACCACCCAGCTTCATGGAAGGAAAAGAAGAGAGGGAACCTAGTTTGATGCATATCTCTTAAAATACAGTGGGCCTGGCCCTATGAAGGTGTTACACTCTGATCACATTTTTATCTTCTTTTTCCTTAGAAGTGTGAGCTATGATGAGGATGCATGGAGCAAACCCCCTGGCATGTGTGAAGACCCCAGCCACTACATCTGTGCTTTATTTATAAGAAATCCACTCACTATAACTAGAAAATTGGCCCTCCCACCAAATCTCAGGGATACATACAGAAGAAGTGAATTCCTGAAGATTCTACAGTGAATGATCCTTCCTTCATTTGTTTATTCTTTTCTCCAAAGTAGCAGAAAATAATTTCCTCAGCCACATGCATATGAGGCCGCTCTTGTTCTTGGTCTGAACTAAGATTAAGTCATGGTGGGTGAAACACTGGCTCATTCTCCTTCTCCTTTGCTGTTTGAACTTTCTCTGGCCCTTTCTGGGTATACTTCTTCAAGTTTTGATTCCTCTCCTGTCTTCTTCTCCATGGAACCTAGGAGAGTATTTACCCATCGTTTAACATTCATTTAGAATATGCCTACACCTTACGTGATGTTCCCTGGAAGCAGAGCCTGAGACAGGCATGCAGAGGGACATGATTTATTGGGGGAGAGCTCCTCAAGTAAAGCATCTAAGGAAGGGCGTGCAGCAGAATTGAGAAGGGGAAAGACCTAAGCAAGGATGGGATTTCACATCGAGTCTAGCCTTAGCTGATCTACTGGGGAATCACTGGAAAGCAAATGTTTTCTCTAAAAGGCAAAAAAGTAAATATTTGAGGCTTTGTGGGCCATGTGGTCTTCAGTGGTGAAGAGCCACAGATAATATGTAAATGAAAGTGTGCGGCTCCCATGAGTCAAAGCTCTGTCTGTCTCGTCCATCAGCATACCCCCAGCAGTAGTAAATATTGTCACTGCCCCACCCAGAGCCCTTTTCCTGGGCTGCTGCATCCATGTTCCAGCTGGTGTGACTGTGGCCTGCCAATGGCTTGCAGCTGCCCTTTAATATAGAAAATTGCCTGCAGCTGATAGAAGCTACCTCGTTCGAGAGATTACACCCCTCCTCTAACACACCCAGAAGTGGCCTGCAGCGAATGGCTGAACGAAACTAGGGCACAAAGAGCCACCACATTCCTCTTCCCCCAGGAACACCTCTGTGAATGGCATATACCTGGAAAATGACAGCTCATGGGCCAAATCCCACCGCCACTCATTCAATTCTTAATTGCTTGTGCCTAGCACAGTGCCTGGGAGAGAGAAGACAGCGTGCATGTGCATTGAATAGAATGGGATTAAATGAGACCTTGAAAGATGGGTCAGAATTGGGCAGGGTTGGGAGAGGAAGGCATTTTGCAGGTCTTCAAGAGTGGCATGGGCTTTTACATACATTGTTCCATCTGCCAGCAGCATTGGCTTGTCTCCTTCATGCTGTCCTCCTCACCTCTCTTTCTTCAAGGCACAGCTTGGATGGTGCTCCCCAAGTCCAGCTTGGCTGCCTCTCATCTGTGCCCCCTGAGTAGTGTTTCTTCCTTGGTGTATTAGGTCCTTGTGTTTACGTCCTTGTCCCCCTTACCCTCGGCCCATTAGAATGTGGGCTCTTGTGGGCAGGGGCTTTGCCCTCTTGGTCCCCTCCGTGATCTTAGCATCTAGCACAGTGCCTGGAACATGGTAAGCCCTCAGTAAAATACTTGGCGAATTGAAAGTCTGCTTCATTGCCATTTTGAATCTATATGTGTTTTCATCCAGCTTTTATTATAAAATTTTCTGAAACATGCCGAGACATTGAACAGAACATTTTATATCATATATGTTTTATAATATAAAACTATATATTATAAAAGCAAATTTGGGGGGGACATTTGACTATATGCTAATCACCTGCTTGGTGCTTTGCATATACTATTTCATTGAATCCCGCCAAGCGGCATCTAAGAGAAGCACTATTGTTCTCCCCATTTTGCTGAAGAGGACATTGAGGTTTTTGTTATGTCACTTTCCAGACTGAAAACAAGTGTTTGATTCAGAGCTTGGGTACTGTGGCCCGAATTCCTGACAACTGGAATACACTGGCTGGCGACCCTGCAATCATCTAACATGCTGATTCTGTCATTCCAGGGGAGACCAAGGCAGTTTCCTGGGAGATGGCTACAGAAAGCTGCTGAAAGTCAGACAGCACAGAGGCAAGGAACACGCAGCTGAAGTTTGGCAGGCAATCAAAGAGGTTAAATCCAACAACATCTACCCCAATCCCTTTTTTCCTTGCTATATATCTCTGACACACCCAGCATCAGTGACTGGGCTCAGCAGCTTGCCCCCTTGTATGATCCGAATTGATCCAGTGAAGAATTCTCTGAAAAACACCATTTAGATGATTTATAGTCTAATTTCAGTTGCTATAGATTCCGAGGCAGACTTATGACTGGGGAGAGAAAAAATTCCCCACTTACTTGGAATTCAGGTAAAGGTTTCGGTATTGATAGAGAAGCATGGCTGGCTGGAAAAAAAAAAAAAAGTTCTATTTTTTAAGTTTACAGCTACCACTCCTGGTTTGGGGTTGCTATAGCAACCAGGGGCCTGCGGGGGCGGGGGGGGGGGCAGGGCCTCTGCAGAGCTGACGCTTCCGAAAGCTGATTGATAGGTCTCCGGCACACTGTTTAGACACTTCCGCGCTAGGCGCCAGATAACGTTAGTTTATTTATTAAAATACATGTTAAAACACCAGTCGTCTCTCTTGCCCCAGCATTTCATTCTAATCATTGTTGTTAAGGAATTGTTAACAGGCTACTGATAGGAATGGAAGGCAAGTCCCATTAGGGAGCTCCACGCCATTTTGCTGGGGATAATGTGCACCGAGCATCACTGCCGGCCATGTGTGCGGCATAACCACGCTCATTTGCCGTGATTGATTGCCGCGCTCTCGCCCTACCTGAACCACACCTGGCTTGCAGGGAGTTTGAGGCACGGCTAATCCCAACAACGACTTCTGTTCCTGGCTGTGCGGGGTTCTGGCTGAGCTCAGGCCTGGCTCCGAGTTCCTGTCCTCTCCGTCAAGAAGCTGACAACATGGCCCAGATACGTGGCAGTTTGCACCCTGAGCAGAGCCAGTGTCATTGGACACATGGGCCCCTGCATAAGGCCTGTCAAAGATGACATAGGAGATGTCAAGACAGACTGGGTATGAATCTCAGTCTTGCTTCTTGCTGACTTTGTCCTTGAGAAAATCGCTTAAGCTCTGGAAGCCTCTGTTTCCCTGTCCAGAAATGGGGATATGGGTATTGCTTCTGTTTATAGAGTGTTTATCATAAGCAAGACACTCCCATGAGACCTCTATGGAGATGAGTTTACTTGTCCCTCACAATGCCTGACCAGAGGTATACTTCTACCCATTTTGCAGATGGTGAAACAGAGGTTTACAAAAGCTAAGAAACCAGAAGAGCTGGGTAGCTCCTAGAACTATGGAGGATTAAATAAGACTGTGTGTCAAGCGCTTAACCCAATTCTTGGCACAGAGTTGGAACGCATGAACATGATTAGTTAGGCACTGTTAATTTTGTATCATTCTTGTCGGTGGCAATCCTTGGGGTGGTAGGTAGAACCTACACAAACCTCTTCATGGTGACCTTCATCTTAGAGTGTGGGCAATCTCTAAGCAGGTGCTTGGGCAGTATCTTAGTTTTCCAACTGCTCTGACAAATACCACACAACAGGATGTCTTAACAACAAAAATTTATTGGCTAACACCAGATGGCTTGCTTCCTCTGGTGGTCAGTAGAATACTGGCTGGCCGGCAATCTTTGGGGTTCCTTGGCTTTCCTGTAACATGGCAATGTCCTCTCCTTTCTCTGTGAGCTTCCATTCATTTCTGGCTTCCCACTCCTCTCCATGGATTTTGTCCTTATAAGGCCACCAGTAATAGGATTGAGACCCATCCTGAATCAGCTGGCCACACCTTATCTAAAAATGACATCTTCAAAAGGTTCTATTTATAATGGGGTCACACCCACAGGAATGGGATTAAGAGTATTAAGAAAATGGTTTTTGGCTTTTCTTTTTCTGGGGTTTGTAACTCAATCAGTTGGCAGAATTTCTGGCTGGCCAGTACTGCACTGCTCTTCCCACTCTCTGTGATCTTATTTAATCCTCATACCAATCCCACTAATTGTATTCATTTATCCAATCATTCCACAAATAACTGTAGAGATTCTACTGGACACCAGACATGGTGCTAAGCACTGGTCTTGGTGCTGAATGAGACCAGCTCAGTCCTGCCACCATGTGATTTTCATTTTAGTTGGGGGAGAAGGTGCTAGACAACTATTTATTTTTAAAAAGTTATTTGATTATAGCTATGTTAAAAATTACCAAGAAGAAACAATGCATGGACATACATAACCAGGGCAAGTAGGAATTAATTAGGAAAGACAATTCTGGGAAGCAAGAGAAGTGTGATATACTTGAGGAAAAAACATCCCAGAAAATGTGAGTTGCATGTGCAAAGGTCCTGTGGCAAGAAAGGATGTGCCATTGCCATGTCTGATGATTTAAAAAAAAAGAACAGTATGCTATAGAGAATAGAAAGGTAAGAGAATGAGAGATTCAACTGGGATTCAGGAAAAAAACATCCTTAGCCTTTCTTCTGGCTTCTCAAACAACAGATAGGAGAGCAAGAACAGGATTCTGAATGGGAGCCTGAAGATTGGAAATGCAGGCCAACCAAATTCCATTTGCATCTCCATCTTTGAATGTGTCTGCGACTATGTTTAATTTTCTCATTTGCCATAGTTTAGCTGAGAACTACGTTTCCCAGAACCCCCTTCCCTATATTGCTCTAGTTTAAAATTGGCCAAAAGGGGAACTTGTGGGGGTTTTGAAGGTGAAAATTAAGTATAGCCATTACTCTAAGGAAATCATTGCATCCAGTATGGTGATAACAGTCACAGATGTTCTCAGGAGGCTTCACTTGTCCTCACTCTCCTCCATTGCTGCCCCCAGCTCTTCCTGCTGCTGCACTTCTGACCAGCAGAGCACACGGTCCACCATGATGCTTGGCTGCAGCCTCATAGAGGTGGTTACTACATGGTCAACAGTGTTCCACAGGCCTCTCCACCAGCACCCCTTCCTGGACCTACTTCTTGAGATGGATGGTCTCAGTCTCATTTTTTCCACTCAGTTCAGTGCTTGAGGCAGACAGGTTAGTGACTTTTATAGATGCCCCATCCCCCCCCCTTTCCAGATGTTCACTTCCCCAGCTCCTTGCACAGGTGAGCAAGTTCTAATCCCTACAACAAATCTTTATTCTCACATACTCATCATGGCTTTGTTTCCCTGACCAAACCCTAACTGACACCCAGAATAGCATCAACCGGAGGGAAGGGCAGGGGAAGGGACAAGACCATCCCACCCTTAGATCTCATCAAGCTGACTTGCCCTCATGAAGGAAGGGGGTCCCACTGTACAACTATACAGTGTATATAAAGTTCTCAGCACAGTGTTTGGCATTAAGAGCTATTATTGTCATCATGGTTGTGACATGAAGTCCAAGTTCCTCCACTTGACTTTTCACCCCTGAATGGAGTAAACTATGCAAAACTTGCTAAAACTGTGTCCAACATTTTTCATAAGTCGTGACTGCTTATTTTGGAAATTCTACTGCCATTTAATTGTGTTCCTTCCTTTAATCCCAGAACTGCCTAGTAAGGAGGGCATGGCCAAGTCTCTCCTTTGGCTATCCCAAGAACCATTTGAACCTCTTACCCTCTATCCCTGTGCTTACCTCCCACCAGATTGAAAACAAGTCATGTGGTTGCTTTCCCATTCTCTTTGGACTTGTGACTTGGTTTTGGTCCATTAAATATAAAGGGAGATTTCCTAAGAGGCATTCATGTCTGGGAAGGCTTTACTTTCTTGATGAAAAGAGCAAGTCATATTGACTCTTCCTTCCTCTTTCTCCTGCCTTGAATATGGATGTGATGAATGGTGCTCTGGCAGCCATCTTTCACACATAAAGATGAGTACTCATAACTGAGAATGGTAGTATTGATATACAGAAAAGCCCAGATGCTAGAGGAGATCACGGAGCTGTCAAACAATCCCAGAAACACAGTGTCCTCATGTTTTATGCAATTTTTCACCAACTTTTTTTGTTACTTGCATATGAAAGCATTCTTAAATGATACCTGGAGTATTAATATGTCTATTTTACGTATGGGGAATGGGCCCAAAAGGCTGGGCAAATTCCAAAAGTTCTCACAGCTATTAAGCAACAAGGCTGGGATTCAGTCCCAGGCTTTGTCCAGTTCCAAAGCCCCAGCTCTTAACGAATACCCTTCTCTTAACCAAATTACCCCCATTCTACCTTCTCTCCTCCATATGTTTAAATCCCATTCTGATTTCAAGTCTGAGTCCTAGACTTCCATAAGCCTTTCCCTGATTAATCCAACCCACAGGGACTCCTATAGGATTAATGCTTTTTTTTCTCCAGGAGAACATCACTCTACACTGTGATGTTAATGGTTTTCTAAGGCTTCAAGTACGTTGTAGTTTTCACCCCTACCCTTTCCCCCGATTATATCATATGCTTCTTAAGGTCAGAGAAACCACCTACTCTGGAGTTAAGATCAGAAGAGTCAGATACTGGGTCAAATCCTGGCTGTACCTTTCGCCTGATATGTAGCTCAGGAGACAGTCAGTCCATCTCCCTGAGTCTCAATTTGATTTATGAAATGAAGATCATAATGTTACTTTGTGATATTAATGAGTAAAGGATTTGTAAAGCAATTAGCAGAGTGTCTGATGCATAATAAACACTAAGAAATGATAGCTGCCCCTCAGTTACCATGCACTATACTTCGTGTGTACTGTCCAAGTGTGTGACAAAGTCACGACAAAGAGTACAAGCTCAATAATCAATCATTAATATAGAATGGTCCGTCGATTACTTCATTAAGAACTTCACTGAGGTGTCATTTGATTCCAGATAATGTTCTCAGTATTTCACTTTAAAGATTTTTTGAAATGTCGAATAAAAGAGCCCTGTCCCTGACATATGAACAGATAACTATAATACAATGTAATTAAATTAAATAGTAGGGAAATCCCAAGGAAGGTACTTATCAAGTCAAGGAAGGCTTCCAGGAGGAGGGCCTAAGTTGGCTCCTATGGAAGAATTTGGATTATAGGCTCTGTAATTATCTTTTCAGCCCCCAGAACTGTATTACCCTGGCTGGGAAAAATTTATAGAAACAGTAGAGTCGTGCTTGCACATCTGTGAGTAGGAACTCCAATTCATGTTTAGGTAATTGCTTTCGCTTCTTCTTAGGAGTTATGTCTAGAGGCTGGGTTAGTTAGAAACAAGCCTCCTTTTCAATTTCACTTTCATTGAAGCTTTCCTCCTGTGCGATAAAAACATAACACATTCTGCAAGCTTCCCCCATTTTCTTTTAGGCACAACGCATATTCTTAGAAGCAGTCTGCTGAGAAACAAAGGTTAATTCTGCAGGGAGCAGGGAATGCATTGCTAAAGCCATGTTCTTGTTTGAAGTTCTGATTTAAGGAAGCAACATGGGTTTTTCTTTACTTTGCAAAGTTCCGTTGCATCTCTATCCTAGGCAGATCCATCGGCGTTGCTCCACGCGTGGGCCAAAGTCGCTGGCAAGGTTTGATTTGATTTTTGCTATCCTTCAAAGGCAAGAGACAGGCTTTGTTGGTGCACACAGGACCTTTGACAAGGGGCACTCAGTTGGAAGGCTTCAATTGCGCCAATCCGGCTGCACGCAACACACTGTAAAGTCAGTGGGCAAGGCAAGGCTGACAGTGGTTCTTAAATAAGAGCTCCTGAGGTCGGTATATTTACGAAATATCAGGATGTCACAAAGGTCATAATTCCTAACTGTTCTTTTGAAATGCTGTTGCATTCTAGCTGTGTGCCTCTGATCAGCCCCAGCTGCTCTCTAAGAGAATCAGGCTTGGTCTCAAAAGGCTGTCCCAGGGCTTCTTTGTATTCTCCTAGAAGGATATTGCTGTAGAACATGGAGTATTTATGAAGGTCTTGAGGTGCTTCATTCAATCAGCAGATACTTGCTGGACACCTACTATGTTCCAGGGGCACTCCCACATAGCAGTGGACAAGCAGGGCTTCCACTAATAGTTTTGAAATCATTGTACCGCATGCAGAAGTCAAGCACGGTGCTGATACACACTTGCCTAGTTGTAAACCCATGCAACTGTGTGTTCCAAGAAGGTGTGACGTTCCTGATCTACCTGTTTAGAGAGGACAATTTTCTCTAATTCACAGGTGAAGTCAGGACTATAGACAAGATCATCCTCCTGCTGGCATCCACGAAACTTTTATTCTAAAAGAAGATGAGGAAGGGGCTGGAAGGTCAACAGGCATCATGGTCACGATGAATGCCTTCTGATTGTGCTAAGTGACAGAAAGGAAACTGAAACTGCAGTGTTAGCTTAGTGATGGGGGCAGAGTAATTCCTGCAAGGATCGGTCAGTCAAGACTTACTTCACGATCAGCATCTGAGTTGGAACTAAAGGCGCAAATCGCCATTAAAAAGCTGGGGCCCAAGGTATCCAAGGAGTCCAACAGTCTAACTTCAGGGAATTGTATGTAGATTTCCCCACACATTTGAGGACAGGAAAGCTTCCCAGTGACAGCAGCTGCACATATATCTGGGCCCTGACATGATTCTTATTCTCCAAATCAATTGATTCCTTGCTATTCCTAGTGGGCAGAAAGTCTTTACGAAATTTGACCTTTCCCAAGTGTTATTAATACAGCTAATAGTGAGACTGTCAGAAATGTCTACCAACCATCACACATCAGGGGAGTTTCTGAGTTCAGTGCTCTTGATCAGAATTTTTGCTGCCCTTGGAATGTGTCAGTGTCTCTTGAAGACTGTTTCTTTACAGAAGTTCAATTATGGCATCATATTGATCCATTATATGTCTTATATTTTTATGTCTTTGGGTCTTTTTTTCATCAATAGACGTTGAGTCCCTGGGGACAAGGGCCTGTATCATCCCACTTTGTGTCTCCAACACTAAATAATGCATGGTTCAAAAGAAGTATTCAGTCAATAAATACCTTAGTGTCCTAATAATCCTACAGTATCCTGATAATCCTATGATGGTCCCATACCCAGTTGGTATATTGTTTTGATGCTTTAGTTAACTGATAAGGAGATAATTAGAAAACTCTAAATTGTCTTCCTAGGCTGCTGGCAATCACCTATACATTGTATGCACCTGGAGAACTGGGGCCATGCAGTTATCCACACTTGGATAGCCTAGATTTATGTTGCCCTATCATCCTCCTCTTAAATAACCCCTCCAAAGGAATTTATTCTCATAAAGTCTTTAGTTAATAATGTAAAATGTACTGAAGATTTCATGACACCAAAGTCAACGACCTAAAATCTCTCTTTGAACTTACTTTTAACCAAAGTCTCCTATCCTGCCTGGAGACTGTGGTTCTCTTTCTTTACTTTCTCAATGAAGTTCTAACCTCACTGGATATCCTTTGCTCTACTGCATGGAGCATCTACTGATTGCCCAAATTGTTTCTCAAAGCTTTTCTTCTGCAATCACTATGCTCTGTCCAAGTGGAATTTTCATAACAGCTTCGAAGTGGATATAATAGTTCCCATTTTGTTAGCCCTATTATATCCACCCAGTGTCTGGGCATAATGTATGTGCAATAGACAGCTAACTGAATCAACAACAGCACACAGTATAATCTCTGATGTGGTGTGCTATGAACAGAACAAGAACTTTTAATCTTTCTCAGATTACTTGAAATCAAACCCATTTTTTCTACAGCAGAGGAAGCCCCTGCTGAGTCATTTCATCACCAAAAGGCAAAACAAGTTTCCTCAGCACTGGGCTTGCCAGATGAGCATCATTGCAGTCTGTTAATAACTTGTAAGATTGTGCACCTACATGAAGATAGGGAAAAACTGTGTCTTCCTGACCAGCTAATCTAGTGCCAAAATGCAAAATGGCACTGAGAACCCATTATTGACTGCTCAACCACTTCTCTTCCTTCCTTAAAGCCATTTACTAAAAATCTACCTTAGTACCCTTCCCCCTGGCTTCAGCTGATTGGACCAGAGCAAGCACATGACTCTAGTTGAGCCAATCGCCTTCTCTTTTTCTCTCCTGGCTATCTAGAACTGAGGCACAGAGATGGAATTAGATAGCCGGGAGAGACCTGTAAAGTAGATGAATGAGCAGAGAAGCCAGACTGAAGGGAGAGGAGATGATGCAGTCAGAAAGAGGGTGAGAGCCCTTGATGATTTTGCTGTACCGAAAATGCCTCTTGCCTTTGTTCAAAGAGATCCCCTCCATATCTCTATAATAGCTTCACTTTTGATTTGTTCCCCTTTGAGTGGGTCTCTTGTCCATAAACCAGACTATCCCTGATCTACCACCATTCCCTTTCACCAAAAGAGAGTCTTGGAATTTGTCATTTACAAATCTGTTTTCCTTACCAGACTGAGCAGACTGGACTCGAGGTCTATGCTTTGGTCCCTGTGTTCCTACTGCCTAACTCAGCACTAGGGATATAATAAATGCCCAATAAATGTTTGTTGAATTGAATTAAGAACAATGTCATCTGCAGAATAAAATCATGTACATATCGATTTATTTTAAGCCCTTACTGTTTCCACAGGAGACCAGGATTCCACAATCAGCTTTGCAGCCATGCTCATACAACATACACCCATCACAAACTACATGGGGGACTCTTTGCTGAAAATAAGCCCATTCTCCTATTATACTGTTATCTCTGCAGAATCAGACTACTCCCTGTGGGGGCTTTTGAATGCAAGATTGTCTGCACGTCTGCATGCTCAGTAGTGGAACCTGGTACCATAGCCATTTATTCGTTATTGAATAAGCCCTGACCCACCTCTTCTGATTAATGGAATCATACAATTAGATGTGCTGGCCATTTCTTTTATTTTTTTCTGATCACAAGGGTAATACAATTAGAGATTATTCTACAGATGGCATCGCAGGTAGTTTAGGTACTCACCCCTCCAAATCAAAATCCATTTGCTCACAATGTCGTAATCTTGCTCAACCTCAGTCCTGAGCTCCTCCTTCTCCAAGGTTGGGAACAAGTTCTACATGATACATTGGGAGGCCACCAAAGTTGCCTCTTCTACCATTACAAAATATTATTTTGTGGCCAAAATAAGGGACTTTTTTCCCCTGCAGGGTGTGTAGTTTGCAAAAATGCTGGAGAAAGGACTTAGTAAAAAGAAAAATAAAATGAAATTTCAACTCAGGACACAAAACTGATAGGGTTAGTGAATAATAACATCCATATTTTGAAACAATAAAATGTTTATTTTAGAGTATGGTTTAAACAGCCTCAAACAAAAACTGACACAGTTTATTTTAAAGTATGGTTTAAACAGCCTCAAACAAAAGCTGAAACAGTTTTCTCTAAACAACTAGAAACGATACTGAAAGGTAGCTTTCTTTCAGTATGTTCATCTGTCATCAGTTTTGCCTGGGGATTTCAAAATGAGCTAATAAAAAAATGGTTTCACCCTTCAGCTCTTCTTTGGAAGAATCCACAAAACCATAATTTTATATGCTTAAGGATCAAATATTTATAATATTATATGTATACTATTTTATATAAATGCACGAAAATTTGCTTCTACCTTCAATTGGGTAATCCAGTATCAGATGCCTTACTCACTGTGCGCTTGATAAATGTATATCTTTTCCTAGAATTATAGTTCTCAAGCACATATGTACATTAGAATCTCCAGTGGAGCCACTGTCCTAGAAATTCTTTGGGACTGAAAATCATCTTTTCTCATTAAACAGCCAGTCTCCCACTTTCCAAAATATCTTTCAAATCACCTGATCCTGACTAGCAAGACCTAGACAGGATAGTGAGTTCCAGGGTTGGGGTGGGTTTCAGTATAAGCTGTTTGGGTCACAACTGTACACATCAAATGCCTCAGCCAGCACCATCGTCCACTGCTCATTCACAAAGCATGCTTTCTATTCGTCAATATTCATTTGATTGAAGGTAAATATCACAGTAAAGACTACAGATTGAGTAACTGTCAGTTTTGGAGATTCTGGGGGAGTGGTTCATTGGTCATTGTCAGGAAGGCCCATTCTACCTGGTCATCTTAGACTCTTTGCCCTCCAGGTTATAAAATGTTAGATGGAATAACATGAAATGACACCAACAATGATTCAAACAGAATTAGTGAGACTTTTTAGAGGTAGAACTAGGACATTGCACCTTCCCCATATGTAACATTGAAATATATTAGGTTATCATTATTCAGTTAGTCAGCAGGTATATAAGCATGGTAAAGAAAAAATTAAATTGGAATAAAGATGAAGAGAAATCCAATTGAAGTGAAGGAACTACAGCCCCAGAAAGAATTTTCAAGCTGGAAGTTACCTCAGAAGTCAGCCAATCCCTCTCTCTCAAAGCCAACACGGCAAGTGAACTCACTTCGCTCCCCCTCAAAGTTGGACATGACTCCCAGGGGTGTAAATCTCCCTGGCAATGTGGAATAGAAATCCTGGGATGAGATGGGATCCAGCATCAAGGGATTGAGAAAACCTTCATGACCAAAAGGTGGAAGTGAGAAATGAGACAAAGTAAAGTGTCAGTGGCTGAGAGATTTCAGAGGTGAGAGGTTATCCTGGAGGTTGTTCTTACTCATTATATAGATATCCCCTTTTTAATTTATGGTGTATTGCAGTGGCTGGAGGAAAGTACCTGGAACTGTAGAGCTGTGTTCCAGTACCCATGTTTCTTGAAGATTATTATATAATGATAGAGCTTTTACAATGTGATAGTGTGATTGTGATGTTTGTGTCTGATGCTCCTTCTAGCTGGGGTATGGACAGATGAGTAAAAAATATGGATAAAAAGTAAACAAATAATAAGGGGAACAAAGGTTAAAATAAATAGGGTAAATGGAAGTACTAGTGGTCAATTAGAAGGAGGGGTGAGGATTATGGTATGTATGAGTTTTTTCTTTCTTATTTCTTTTTCTGGAGTTTTGCAAATGTTCAAAAAATGATCATGTGATGAACACACAACTATGTGATAATATTGTGAGCCACTGATTGTATACCATGCATGGAATAAGAATGTTTGTATGTTTGTATATTGTTTTATCAATACAAATATTTTAAAAAAAAAGAAGTCAGCTAATCCATCACCTACATTTTATATATGGGAGTTTTGAGACTCAGAGGGAATGGAAACCATGTTTCCTAGTTCTCAGATTGCCAGTCTTTCTATTTTCTTGATCCAATCAGCAGTTGACTTTTTTTGAGCACTGCTTCCCTGGCTTTTCATGGTGAATTAATAGCATTTTCGACAGAACATTGTGGCAGGAGGCTAAGTGGCTTCTCTGGTTGAATTGAGACAGGCCCAGGATGAGAATGCATGTCTCCTCCACCAGTCTAGAATGGCCTTGTGAGAACAGCACAGTTCTCAACCCCAGACAGACCAGACATATTCTAGTCTGAATCTCCAGCTCAGAAAATTATCAGTTGAATCAACTTGGACAACATAATTCTTTGAGCCTCAGTTTCCTCATAAATAAAGTGGATATAATTAAAAATCTGTGTTGCATGATAGTTGGGAATATAAGTGAAATTATCAGGGGTTGGCAGACTTTTTTCTATAAAGGGCCAGCAAGTAAGTATTTCAGGCTTTGCAGGCCAAGTGAGGTCTCTGTTGCATGTTTTCTCTTTTTTTATAACCTTCAAAACTGTTTTAAAAAATAGGCAAAAGCAAAATATTCCTAGCTCTTGGGCTAGCAGGCCGTAGTTTGACATCGCTGAAGACCATAAGTTTGAAGAGTATAGGAACCAGGCATGTCTCTTGCAGTTCTGCATATTCAGCACCCAGGACAAAGCCAGATGTGTAAGTATTCCCTCAATGATTGTCTGTTAATGAATAAACATACACCAAGGTCCAATGTCTAAATGTGTAAAAATTACTGGGTGCTTATTTATTATTGCTGCAGTTGTTTGCATAACTCCAGCACTATGAGACCATACAAGGGATTTAAAGATATCGTGTGTTCCAGGAGATCCAAAGAGATGAGTTTGCTAATTAAAGAACTTAGAGGAAAAGTAGGTAACCGCAAACTGGAGTAGCTAGGACAAGTGTATTTAAAAAGGTGGAAATTTTGGAGACGTGGAGAAATGACAAAGGATATGTGTGTTCTAAAGAAGAGAGCTATGCCCATGCCACTGTTCTAGGTTTTATATATGTAATCAAGACAAGGTTATGGTTTGGCCAGAATCATCTCACCCTATGACTCCTTGAGATGTGGTTGCTAGAGAAGGACACAGGCAAATTTCCAGAGAGGACTGATCCCTCACCATTTTGTGTTTCAATGATTGAAGAATGTCTCTGATAGCAAATATGGACTAGTGGGCATGAAAGGATACCAAAAGCTCCCCGTGACTGACCATGGAGAAGAAGGAAAACTTGACCAGCCATCCTGGTTCAATGTCAAGATCTAAAAGTCATAGGAGCTGACTGTGCACACAGATTGTGGCTAAGACTGGAAAATTCAGGTTGACATGGTCACTTGAGCTTTATATTTGTGTTCTGGATTACTGACTATATCTGGGAGTGAAAATCAAAGATCTGTTATTTGAGAATCCAGGCCTAGGATATGTTGAGCATCGCATTAGGGAGAGACTTTCTTCTCTTCCCCCTCCCAGGATATGTACCCTCAAGTACACACTCAGAGAACTCATTGCTAGATCAGCACTGGGGCTTGGGGTCATATTCATCTGACACTAAAGGAAATGTAACTAAATTGATCTATCCATGATGCTGACTAGCACATTTCATCCGTGTAAACATCATTGCATTTAATCCTCCTATCCTGTTCTACAAATAAGGAAATAGTTTCAGAAGGTGAAAACTTTCTCAAGATCACACAGCTAAACAGTGGAGTCAGGTTTGTCTTTTCACTAAACCACGTGTCTTACCTAATGAACAAATTATAAATGACTAACATTAGCTCATTTTGTAGGAATGGGTTTTGAATGGCAGAAGGCTTTGAATCTTTCAACAAAGGTTTGTCACTCTGACAGGGGAGGCAGGTAGAGTGAAGATAAACTCCTTGGGTAGAGAAACTCCAGACTGTATCATCAAGCAAGCAGCTTCTTGGAGTCTGGAGCTGGGACGATGATGAAACTGAGTTGGTTAGAAGCCCCTGTTGGAGCCAAAATTTACACAAAGATCAGGTCCAGGGTTGCAACTCAGGCTGCAAACAGCTGCTGTCATGAAGAGCCAAGAAGAAACAGGGATGGGCTGAGGAGACAAAGCATGCCCCACTCCCTCATTCAGAATAATTGGCCGTGTCTATTAAATATAACCTCTAGATACATCATGCTGGATGGGTCGTTTCAAGTACAGACACTACTATGTGGTCTTCCTCATTCAACTCTTAGAGGCTGATCAATAAAGATGTATACGGTGCCTATGTGTCTGGCAAAGAAAAGGAAAGAGCATAAGAAACAGAAATGACCTCACTGAGTAGGAACAGTGCCTTTGTTTGTTCCTGAGAACACCTAGGAGACCCTGAGTAAACCAGGCAGGTTCAAGCATGTGATGGATTTCTGCTGTCCAATTTAATATTTAATATTTTAATATTTAATCCTGAAGCTGTGCATTCCATTTCTCAAGTCACAGAATATTAAAAAGTGAAGCTATTAAAAGCACTAAGTGTTTTAGTTCAGGAAGAGAGCACAGCCTTCCCTACATGATGGGCAACTCTGGGTGTCTTGCTTTATTTGTGTCTGAAAACATGGATTTATTTCTTAAATATTTATTATTAATGCAATGATAATGGTACCCAATGTTTATGTAGTCCTTTGTCTTCTAAGGAGTACTCTTGTTGAGTAGCATCAGCTGTCCTGATGAGCTTCACTCTTAAGAAAAAGATTGAACCAACTTTTGCCTCCTTACAGATGGGAAAAAAAGAAACCCTAAGAGATCAAATGAGTTCTCAAGTGACAGAGGAAATCCTGTAAGGCTGCTCAAACCAATATCTATAGGCTAAAATAGTAAAATCTCTGTCTACAGACTTTCAGTGCAATGTTCTTCCCACCATTAGTTTGTTGATCACTCATAAACCTTGGCCAAAGGAAGGATACACATAAGGTGGTGACACATACATTGCATTACAGATGACTCATGCATTCACTGGAGAAGTATTTATTAAGCTCCTACTATATGCCAGGCCCTATCTAAACACTAGGGCTGTGTATCAGTGTCCTGTTGCTGTGGGTACAAATTACCACAAATTGATGGCTTAAAACAACACAAGTTTATTATCTTACTGTTCTAGAGGTCAGAAGTCCTAAAATCTGGGTCTCAGCAGGGCTATGTTCCTTCTACAGGCTCTGGGAGAGAATGCATTCCTTGACCTTTACCAGCTTCTAGAGACCACTGCATTCCTTGGCCCATGCCCCTTCTTCCATTTTCAAAGTGCATCACTCCAGCCTCTGCTTCTATTGTCACATATCCTTCTCTGACTCTGACCCTCCTGGCTCCCTCTTATAAAGACCCTTATGATTACACTGGGCCCACCCAGATAATCTAGAATAACCTCCCCATTCCAGGATCCTTAACTTAATCACATCTGCAAAGTCCCTTTTGCCATGTAAGGTGACATAACCACAGGTTTTGGGGATTTGGATGTGGACATCTTCAGGATGGGCTGGTTGTTATTCAGTCTATCATAGACCATAGAAATGTTTAAGGTTTGTTTAGCCTTCACAGCAACCTTCATTTCGTGGCAAATAAGCACACAATTGGTGACAAAACATAATAAGTGACAAAACACAGAGGGTAAGAGGATAGGCCTTTGACCCAGGCTAATGGGTGTAAGGAAAGCTTCCAGAGAAGATGATGTCTAATGCTAGTCTTAAAGGATTATTGGGAAATAACCAACAAGACAGCAAAGTGCAGTATGTTGGAAGTGGGGTTGGGGTAGGGAAGGAGGATACTCCAGGCAAAGGCAGTGCAGAGTCAAGTTGGCTTGTTCATCTGGCTTCAATGTTTGCTTCCAAGGGGTGTCCCAAATCTGATCTACTTTGTTTCAAGGGCAGCTTGAGTGAGAGATGGAAGGAATAGGCTGTAGAGATTAACAACTGAGAGCAAGAGGCCTGGAGTTCAATAATTCAGGCCCCAACACTTCTTTATTAAAGTTTATTACCTCCCTGCTGCTTGGTTTCCTCTTCTGTCTCATTTGTTATAACTATACTTATAAAGTTGTTTCAAATATAAAATGCAACTGTGAATATAAAGTTCTAGCACAGGGCCTGGTACATAGTAGCTATTTAATAAATGTTAGATTTTTTTCAGTTGCTTCATCTAGACCTCTTTAGCACCAGGACACTGTGATATAACTTATATTTGGAACAAAGCCAGGAAATGCCCATAGTTGAAGGACATGGTTCTTCCCCTTGAGACCCGGGTCCCCAGGGAATTATACCCAAAGATCACTTCATGAGGTTTCCAGGGTCTTCTCTAGATGGTATGTGAGGTACAGTTCAGAGAAGATGAGACCATTGTTGGCACATCCGGACAGCTAGGGGCATCGAAAATTTCCATACACTTTTCTCTCTTTTTGAAATAACCAGGTACGGTTATTCTTAGGGATGAATAAATAACTGTGATTTCTGCTCCCTAGAGGATTGCTGATGTCCTGTTGTTGTATTTTCCCCACAACTTTCACAGTGTCCTGTAGACTGAAAGAAGTTGGGGAATTGAGTCAAGTTAGCTAATAACCAAATCTCGTCAGTCAAGGGATATAACCTCAATTTACCTACCCACAAAATGATTGCTTTGAATTGGATGTAAGACCCCTTCTAGATATACAATTCTGTTATCTACAGTGAGTTTAGACCGTAAATATATACCAACTACAGAAAGGCAGCATGGATTTAGGAGTCAGACAAATGCATTTGAATCCTTGCTCTGAGAGTTGCTCACTCAGTTACTTATCTATAAAATGAGCTTCCATTTCTGTAGAATTAGGATAAAAGTGCCTACCTCAAAGGAGTGAGATGGAGGTTAAATGAGATGATGTATGTAATGGTGAGTCTGGCACAGAATTAGTGTTTAACAAGTATTAATTTCACCTGGTGCAAAAGTAGAAGGATGATGTGCCTCATACAAGTTCCACCTTCAAAAAACCCATGGCCAGATCCTGTTCTGAAAGGTCTTCCTTTTTACATTGAATGTTTTTTATTAACAAAGTATCGTTAATTTGTAATTTAAAAATTTAGCTTACAATAAAAAGTAGCAATCCCTCCACCCACCCACTCCCCAGCGCTCCTCAGGAAAAATACTTTTTAACTTATAGCTGTCCCCTCTGGTAGTTTCCCTCCATATTTCTAAATAACGTACTTATTTTTGCTATTTCTTAACTTATCAGTTTCAACTCTTCCTCTTAATGGTATGTGAAGATTTCATCTCCACCCCCCTCTTTTCTCTCTCTCCACACACTCACACCTCTCAATGCTTTCATTAAATTAAAGTCAGCATGTGCATTACTATGGCTGTTAAAGCAGGAAGAATGCAGTAGTTAAATACCTTCCTCATACAGCTTTAGCTTTTCCTTGGAGTTATTATTATCCTCCTTTTCCACCTTTGCCTGATTTTCTATGCACCAAATATAGATTCTTCCCAGAAATCTCTACCATATCTATAAGTGAATTTTAATGTGATAAAATTCATCTGTAAGCTATCAGTCCTTTTTATAATAGACACCCCTCCAGGAGCACTGTCATCTCTGATATGAACTTATTACTCTCTAAATCTACCATGTAACTTTAATCCTGCAACATTCACATCCTTACCATCTTACATCACCTTCCTATCCTCCTGGGACTTTCTCTGACCTTTTTCTGCTATTGAATTCCATTTCCATGATTCCTTATTTTTCCCTTTCTTGGTTTTCTTTCTTGTTTTACAGAGCACATCCTACATAAGCTTTTTTAGGTATCAAGTCCTTGCCTATTTGGAAATAGTTTTCAATGTATATGCTTCACTCTTGACTAATAGTTTCATTGAGTAGGGAATTCTGGATTATCTCTGAAAAGGGGTTCTATTGTCTTCTAATTGTTATGCTTTTTAATGTTTGTCTAACCCTTTATCTTTTTAATTCCAAAGAAATGTTTCTTGCTCTCTTGGTTTACTTTGTATAGCATCCTGTTCTTGTTGCACAGATATAATATCTTCTCTAATCTATGTAAGGATCTTTTAAAAAAATATTTTTGTTGCGATGTCTTCATGCACCATACAGTCCATCCAAAATGTACAATCACTGGCTCACAATATCATCACACAGTTGTGTATTCATCACCATGATCATTTTTAGAACATTTGTATCACTCCAGAAAAAGAAATAAAAGGAAATAGAAAAACCCCTACATCCCATAAACCTCCCTCTCATTGACCCCTAATATTGCACTCTACCCAATATTTTTTACCCTTTATCCCTGCCCCCATTATTAATTTTTGTTTCCTTATTTTTTTTTTTGCTTGTTTGCTGTATGGTGGGGTCACATTTCATTCCTTTTCTGTGTGAGTATCCTGTTATTGCAGCACCATTTGTTGAATTTTTGTTTGTTTGTTTTCTTTCTTTGCTTGTTTGTCTTTGGGCAAGTACATGGGCTAGGAATTAAATCTGGGTCTCCTGCATAGCAGGTGTGAATTCTACCACTGAACCACCCTTACACCGCCTTTATCCTTATTTTTTTACTCATCTGCCCATACCCTGAATAAATTAGCATTACCTCATACAGCAACTATTTATCATGCTGAAAAAGTGATCAGATGTCAACTAGAGATGTGAATGAAGCTTATCTGGATGGTACTAAGGTAAATCAGAAAAGAGTCTTATTGATCATTTATTTGAAGTTTTCTTCTGTCTCCCACATTCTCTCTGTTTTATCCATTTTACTGTTTGTGTATTTTAGTTTTTTCCCCCCATATTGAAGGCATTCCTTAAGTGCCTGGTTACTTTTTACTATGCATTGATGTTTGAGCAATGCATATATACCCGTGCATACACACAATGATTTGAAACTCAGTAGATGGAGTTAATCATTCGAAGACTTCACATTCATGGGCCAAGCCAATCAATTGGGATAATGCCAAATGTCAGTATCTGTAGATATCTTTTTCTTGGTCCTTTCTGTTTCTTTCAGGAAGATTCTTCTTGTCTTCTAGAAGGCTCTATAGTTTCATCGTTCAGTACACTGACTTTCACTTTGTCCTCATCTTTTCATGCCTCATATGCACCCCCATTGACTGGGCTTCATATTTCTGAATAAAGAGCTATCTTGGGTCTATATTTTTTAATTTTCGAATTTCCTAAATTTGCTTCCTGGTTTCATGGGGTACGGTGAGTCTGACCTTCAAACACCTCTTCTGTTATCATTTCACCCCTAGTCCATGCTTTCTGAGGAAGCGGTTATCTCCAATTCCTGAAAAATTATGAGACGTTTTTAACCAAGCCACCTTGATTTTTGTTTAGATCCCCTGCTATCAGGTTCATAGGTGTTATTTTTCTTCACTCTCTTATTTCAGTTATAATGGTCAATAGTCCCTGTTAAGGTCCTCGCTGACAGCCAGTACCAACTGCCAGCTATAGGTGGGACCTGTCTCAGAATGTTCCAGCCCAACGAGCTATTAAACCACCCAGCTGAGCTCAGCCAACCCACAGAACCGTGAGATACAACACAATGACTATTATTTTAAGCCGCTGAGTGTTGGGATGTTTTGTTATGACGCAAGTGATAACCAAAATACTGCCTCTCTAGAAAACTTGACCCCAGGTCTGGTTTCAAAGCCAGTTCTCTTTGTATAACAGCACATACAGTGACATAGTCTTTTCCAAGAAGGATAGAAATGGCCTGAATCATTTGGTAACTGGGAATGGGGTTTTCTTCAAACAATACCCTCAGGGAGGATTTAGAAATGGCAAATTAAAATAATACCTAGATTTGGTAAAGGTGTTTAAAACACATACTGTTATTCATTTAGTATTTATGGGAGCATAAAATAGTGAAAGCTTTTATTTTTTTCTTGGTTTTGGTTTTTTGTGTGGGCAGGCACAGGGAAACGAACCCAGGTCTCTGGCATGGCAGGTGAGAACTCTGCCCCTGGGCCACCATCACCTGCCCAGTGACAGCTTTTAGAAGGTCAGTTTGGCAATATGAATTAGATGTCTTATAAATGTTCATGGCCTTTGACCCAGAGATACTACTTCTAAGCATTTATTCTTGGGAACCATATTAAACATGTATAAATATTTTTGCTCTAAGAATGTTTATCATAGTACTCTTAACAATAGTACATATACCAAAACAAGTAGAAGCAATCTATTATCCAACAATAGGGGATCATGCAAATAAATTATGGTATATTCACATAATGGCTACATGTTACCATTTAAAGCGATGCAATAGAAGTCTGTTTTAATGGCAAGGAAGTGTATTCAATACTAAGAATAATAAAGCCATAAATGGAACAATATAAATAGTTTCTATTGTTTGTGTAAATAGCAACAATGATAATAACTAACACTAATTTGGGCTTACTTTTTACCAGGCGCTCTTGAAGGATATATCATAAAATAAGTAATGACTGTTTTTCAGTTATTTCTGCTTTCTATCTTTTAATATTTTCTAGGTATTTTTTTCAATGCATATGTACTAAGAATATAAAATTAATCCATTTTTATAAGCTTAGATCTCATTTTTAAAATGGGTTCATAAGTTCAGGATTCCAAGGATGATTAAAACCCAGTTCTGAAACTCTGAGATTGCCATGTGCATAGCCAAATATTCTCATGAGGCACTTTTTGAGGCAGCAGCTTGAGCCAAAACCCTGGGCTGTGAAGGCCCCTGATCTGATGCATGCTTTTAGACCAATTCTTGGTCACCTCCTGGGACCTTCTCCTGTACCAGACCAGTTCTCCATTTTGTTTCTTCCTAAGGCAAGAGATTTCAAGCCTGTTCTGTGTAGGAGCTGGACCAGATTTATGTTCAGGTCTATTACACCCAGGAAATTATACATTCTCTGGGAATACAGAACATATTGCATCCTTATGCTCCATGTTCTTGGGAAGCTATGATTAGGGTCTCCCTACATTCTAAACTGATCCTCCTACAATTAGAAATGTGATTTTCAGCAGGAGCTCTGTCTTGGTGTGAACAGCAGACAATAGCCTTTGGCTCCTTCTAACAAGATCAGTGAGCCAGGCTATTCAAATTGGCTAAATTTATATTGCACACTAGACCCTGTGAATAAATAACAAGGAAATTCTTTTGTTGGCTTGAAAATAATCTATACAAATTCTATCTGTATAATAGACTCTCAACATGACATGCAAGTGCCAGCAGGCTAGAGCCAGAGCAGAGGATGAGGACAGGATTTCAAAATTTGGTACGTCTCTAATGAAACACTACACCTGCTGCCTCTTAAAGTGGAATTGATTGGATAAAAATTTAGTACACAAGAGTTGTCCTGTGCTTGTTTCCTACCCTTTCAGAGTGTAGAGATTAAGGAGCTATTTCTATGGAGCCCGGAAGATGCTTTGAATTTCTAGTGAGATAAGCAATGGCCTGGTACATGGGGGCGGGGGAGTGCTCTGCCTTTGGGAAACAAACAAACTGAGTGGGAAAATAACCGCCAGCCACTCTAACAGTTCATACTCTACTTGGCGTGACACAGGACCCTTTCCATACTGATTGAAGCCCAAAGACAATTTATCCATTCACATTACAGAAAAGTTCAGAAGCACGTCCTTAGATTTTAGTTTTCTTTACTCAGTTAGATCAGTTACAATGGTCAATAGCCTCAACTAAGCTCCTAGTTGACAGCCAGCACCAATTGCCAGCTATAAAATTGAGCCATTGTGTTTGTCCCAGAGCAATCAAGCCCTCAGATTATTTCAGTCCCAGGTGACACCATGGAGAAGCCGCCCAGCTGAGCTCAGTCAACCCGCAGACCCATAAGATATAATACAGCTGCGGGAACAACTTTGCCAGGGGATAAAATGATGCTAACAAGATCTAATTTCTCTCTTTTTATATCGCAACTTGGCTCAACTCATGTTGGCTTCCCTTTTTGACAAGTTTTTTCCCTGGTGGCCAAAAGACAGCTGTAATATCTTCATAACTCACATCCTTCCAGTTTCAAATGCCTTCTGAAAAGACTGAAAATTTCTTTCCCTGTAGACCCAGTAAAAAGTTCATTGTGTCTCATTGTCTCTGTTTAGGTCATGTGTCCATCCCTGAGTTAACCACTGGGGGCAAATGCACAGGTCTAAGTATCAATTAACTTAGAGCTGATTCCTATCTCTTACCCTGTAGTTAGAGAAGGTAGCAAATGGATGTCCTCACCACCCAAAAGGCATGGATTGAAAATGAGGGAGGACTGTCCCATCCAGAATTGTATCAGGATACACATACAAAGAAGAATGTGCTTGGATCTGGTGGGAAAGACCTCAAATCCACCATGCATATTCAATAAAAATTTTAAATACCCTCTGAAGAAGCCACTTGAAGTTCCTTCTCTTCCAAGTCAAAAGCAACCTTCTTTTTCTTGCTCTTCACAATACGATTTATCCCATCCCTCCTATCTTCATTCCTTGTCCTACCTCTATTCTTACGCACATCCTGATTAAGGCAGGAAATTTCCTCTATCTGATGGGAATAGCTATTACTTACTGTTCATGTACCAGACATGGTGCTAAATCCTTTATGCAAAAATCACACTCAATCTTCCCCAAAACACTAGAAAATCTCATCATTTGTTTGTAAGATGAGGAAAATGAAGCTCAGGGAGATGATAAAACTCAGGCAAGATCACAGAGTAGCATAAAGGGGAGTTAAACATTGATTTGGGTGATTTTGTGCCTGTGCTCTTAATGATTCTGTTTTCTCCTTTCTCCTCCATATTAATCCACATGGCAAGCCTTTTTCTCGCTCCATATTTCTCAGATCTGAAACAGACACTGTCCCTGTCTAGCCTCCATTGCCACATTTCTTTTTCCAGAACTGCCTCTATGATTTAAGCTCCAAACCATGGCCTGGAAGCTCCTCTGCCTTCTTCCACACCATTCCTCTTCCTTATGATTGGAAGTTTACCTTATGGGTATGAATATGTTTTCTACTTGAACACTGTCATCATCTTGACCCTAGATTCTTCATTCCTCAGACAGCTTATTGGAAAAGCTGCTTCCCACAAAATAGGTGCGCAAAAATTCTCAGAAAAGGAAATGCAAATGGCCCCAAAAAATAAACAAAGATGCTCAAAATCACTGAGAATAGAAGGGATGCATATTAAGAGTGTGCTGAGATACCATTCATCACCATTTAAATCAGCAAATATCCAAAAGGTGGACAATGTATTCTGTTGATGAGGCTGTGGAGAAATACTCTTTCATCTATTCTGGTGGGAATAGGTGCTGGTTTGAAAGGACGTATGTCCCCTAGAAAGTCCAGGTTTTAATCTAAATCCCATTTCATAAAGTCAGAATAATCCCTATTCAATACTGTATGTTTGACTGTAATCAGATCATCTCCCTAGAGATGTGGTTTAATCAAGAGTGGTTGTTAAGCTGGATTAGGTGATGACATGTCTCCACCCATTTGGTGGGTATTGATAAGTTTCTGGAGTCCTATAAAAGAGGAAACATTTTGGAGAATGAAAAAGATTCAGAGAGAGCAGAGCAGAACGACATAGCCACAAGAAACAGAGTCCACCAGACAGCGACCTTTGGAAATGAAGAAGAAAATGCCTCCCGGGGAGCTTCATGAAACAGGAAGCCAGGAGAAGAAGCTAGCAGTTGATGTCATGCTCGCCATGTGCCCTTCCAGATGAGAGAGGAACCCTGACCATGTTCACCATGTGCCTTTCCACTTGAGAGAGAAACCCTGAACTTCATTGGCCTTCTTGAACCAAGATATCTTTCCCTGGATGCCTTAGGTTGGACATTTCTATAGACTTGCTTTAATTGGGACATTTTCTCGGCCTTAGAACTGTAACTATCAACTTATTAAATTCCCCTTTTAAAAGCCTTTCTGTTTCTGGTATATTGAATTCCGGCAGCTAGCAAACTAGAACAGAATACAATATGGAACAACTCTTATGGAGAGGAATTTGGCAATCCTTGCAAAATTATGTATGCCTATAACTTTGGATTAATCAATCCCATTTCAAGGACTCTATTCCAAGGAAAATCTGTATTAAATATGAACATACAAATGCACAAGGCTATTCATTGTGGCACTAGGTGTAATAGCGAAAGGCCAGAAGGTTCAAATGTCCATCAATAAAGGACCCAGTTGAGTAAACTATGGTGCATCCACACAATGGAGCATTTGCAACTAAAAAAGGAATGAAGAATATATCTATATAGTGCTCAGGTGTGATCTCCAGGATACATTGTAAAGCAAAAAAAAAAAAAAGTGTAGAAGAGTTGGTATAACATGATATTTTTATCTAAAAAGGGAGCAAATATGAGTATATTTTTACCTGCATATCTATTATAAGCAAGTAGAATAGAGATGCAAGTGCTGGTCCAACTGCATCAGTATGAGAGAGGCCACAGATTCTGTTTCATGTCAGCCCTGAACTTTAGCCAAGTAGACACCATGAGCGAAGCTTATTGTAGTAGTTATATTCAGTTGTCAACTTGGCCAGGTGAAGGTGCCTAGTTCTGTTGCTGTGGACATGAGCCAATGGTACGTGCATCTCATCTGTTGCTCATTACATCTGCAGTCGGCTAGGAGACGTGCCTGCTGCAATGAATGACATTTGACTTAATTGGCTGGTGCTTAAATGAGAGAGCACAATGTAGCACAGCCCAAGCAGCTCAGCATTCCTCATCTCAGCACTCATAGCTCAGCCCAGGCCTTTGGAGATGCAGAAAGAAGTCACCCTGGGGAAAGTTGTTGGAACCCAGAGGCCTGGAGAGAAGACCAGCAGAGATCACCCTGAGCCTTCCCACATAAGAAAGAACCTCAGTGGAAAGTTAGCTGCCTTTCCTCTGAAGAACTAACAAAATTAATCCCCTTTTATTAAAAGCCAGTCCGTCTCTGGTGTGTTGCATTCCAGCAGCTAGCAAACTAGAACACTTATCCACCCAAGTTAAAAAATACATAAATAAGAAGTGATCTTTGGAATTAAATAGTAGCAGATGTGTCCAAGGAATGTCGTAGGGATATGATCCCTTTATGAATCTTGTAATAGACAAATGTATGGAGATGGGAATGGAACAATATTAGAGTGGTGGTAATACAAGAAAATATTATAATCATGTTAGAAACCTTGAAACAAATATAACTAATGGCTGTGTTCAGAAGAGAAATCAATTGCTTTCACATACATGTCCCCTCACCCAAGGGCCTGTCTTACTGGGATGTAAAAATTGAGTCATATACATTCTTCAAGATAAAATTGTTCATTAAACAAACTTTTGTAATAGTCAAAAAAAATAACTTTTTTTTTAAATGTTAGCTAATGGAAGTGGTGGAACATGGTGGAAGGGAAAGGGATGGAAACTAGACTTCTCTGAATGCAAGCTGTTCCAAAGATTTTACTTTTCAAGCATGTTTATATTCTACAAAATCATAAAATTTTAAAAAGTGAATTTCTCAAAATCTTTGCAACAGAGTATCAAATCAGTGGCTTACCAACAGTGAGGAATTACTGTAAACTACTTTAAAATATAGCACAGGCCCACTGAGATAAAGCCTAGGACTAAAGGTAACTGTAAAGAAATTGCAAGTTGTTTTTTATAATCATATTTTTGGTCATAATATTGATGTTATTCTGGAACTGTTATAAAACTATAGTAGGATAAAGCTAGTGAGTAATTATGCTGGTATCCCTGGGGCAAGGATTTGGGCAAAAGGGAGCAATACCCAAGTATAGAATCAGAGAACTTGAGTCTTAACACTCTGATCTTAAATTTGAGTTTGAGATATTGATGAACTCATGAGGATATTTTCCCTTTAAAATATGCATTTCCCAGCTCTGTCCATGTAAAAGGCCTAAAAGCAGTCGGTGGTTTCTAAATATGATTCCCATTAAAAGGAATCAGGGATCTTTGGAGAAATGGAGAATTCCAGGTCCAGATCAGGAATTATTAAAAGGGAGCCTGGAACATTTTGTACCAGAAAGCAGGAAAGGTACCAAAGACCACTGGATCAGGTCAAAAGGATTCAAGAGCCAACTTGAAGGGGTTCCTGCTAGCCAAAGGTGGGTCCATTTTAATCTCAAAAAGAATGCATGCATTGAATTAGAGCAATTAAATATGTTAAAAATCAATGAATTAAAAATGATACTTAAAGAATACTCAGTTGTCATCTCTGAAAGTGCTAGTCATCAACTTATTTTTCTGAAAATTGATAATAAAGGGAAATAATAGAAAGGTTAACCTAATTTTCATGTACCCTAATTTTCATGTATAAATCCTATTTTGGTGTACTCAAAGAATTGAAATGGAAAGTCTTTCATAATAGAAAAATCTCTGCCAATAAAGAAGGAATAATTGATTTAGAATATCACTAATCATCAATAATGGTGGTTGGATTAAAAGCAAAGGAGAACTTACAATATAGATGGATTAGGCTGATTCTTTCTGTACTCACTGGTAAATCTTTTTTTTTTTTAATTTGCGTATGGGCAGGAGGCACCAGGGATCGAACTCCAGACCTCCAGCACAGCAGGTCGGAGCTCTGCCTGCTGAGCCACAGCAGCCACCCACTCACTGGTAAATCTTAAAGAAAGATAATCAGAGGCAATATGCATCCTTAGGTTATGCAACTGGAAGTACACACCATTACAAATGAAACATCAGTCCCCTCCCTCCCCCAAAACTTGAACTTGAACCTAATCAAACAACTAGATCTAACTACTATTTTATGGGAAATGCAGAGGATAGAGAATGTTACATAATATTGAAGGTATGAATCAGTAAAATTCAGTTTCAGAATGTGGGAAGCCCTACTGTTTTTTAAATCAGCTTTTTAAACAAATAAATGAGGGAGGGGGTTAGGAAGAAGTACTTAAGATTTAAGTAAAGAGACTTAAGATTCCACAATCTAAGAGACTTAAGATTCTACAACCTAAAGCAATATATGATCCCTGCTTGGATCCTAACTTAATAAAACCAATTATGTTGTACACACAAAGAGATTCATGAATACACAAAATAGCTGAGGATATTTACCAAGGAATTGTTTGGTATGATACTGCTGTTGTAGTTTTTTTTCCAGACCTTCTAATTTAGAGATATATTTTGCAATATTTATGAATAAAATGATATACCATCATGGAATTCTTTCAAAATAATCCAAGGGAAGGGAGGCCATACAGTCATCAATCATTCTGGTTTGTCTGGGAGAGAGGGGTTTCCTGGGACACTGGACTTTTAGTGCTAAAACTAAGAAAATCCTGGGAAACTTGGGTGTGAGTAAATGGGATATAAGACTGAACCCCTGTTGATAGTTTTGAGGCTGAATGATGGGTACATGGGATTTATTTTAGTAGTCTCTTTATTTCTGAGTTGTTTGAAGCTGTTCATGGAAAATTAATTTAATTTTAATTTTAATACCTTCCCTGCATAGTTGGCCCCATGGAGACAACAGTTAAGTCATTTGCTCCAACTTCTGCTCTCTTCTGACATCCAGAATTTCTACCCAGACCTGTATCTCCATCAGAGAAGCATGATGCAGAAACTATGAGCTGGGCAGTTTTGAGCATAGTTCTGGGATCACACAAATAAGAGTTCAAATCCTGGCTTTTCCTCTATATGTCTGACCTCGGAGGAGTGACATATTAACCTCTCCGAGACTCAGTTTCCTCATGAGTAAATTTAGCATCAAAATAAAAGCTACCTCCTAGAGTTTCTTCAAGGATTCAATAAAATAATGTGAGCAAAGGACTTAGAACAGTGCCTAGGACTTCCCATCACCTCTTGGATGTAAGATGCATGTTCTTCTTCATTTTTCCCCCACATTTAACACTCAAATCAGAACTCCTTTTAAAGCTGTACACTCGAGGTTCTCAGTTGTAAAAATCGAACCAAATTCCGTCCCATGGAAGCAGAAAAAGACAATGGGCAGCTCACTGCATAAAGAATACAGCAGGCAACCAGACTGTGAAAACAAGAAAATCTCAAGTCCAAGGGGACCCCACAGGAACATTCTAATAAGGATGTTATCACAGATGCAGCCACCACTGGACGCTCAATGTAGGACCTACTAGACTCTCAAAACCACCACTTCCACTGGATGCTTGACATTCTCATCACTAAACTCTCCAGATTCAAAGCCCTCGGCATGAGTCTCTAATTGACCAAGCTTGAATCATTTGACATATTCCAGATGCCAGGTGCTAGGAGGTGAGTGTTTTCATTTCCTTGGCTGCTTAAACAATGGGAATTTATTAGTGTACAGTTTGAGGTTGTGAAAATGTTCAAATCAAAGCATCATCAAGGTGATGGAAGAAACCCATTGCTGACTGACTGCCAGCAATCCCTGGCCCCTCTGCTACATGACAAGGTGTATGGTGGCATCTGCAGGTATCTCCCTTCTCTTCGAGGTTTTGTTGCTTTCAGCTTCTTACTTCCATGATTTGCTTGCTCTGTGTTTTCATCTTGTTTTTAAAGGACTCCAGTAAGAGGATTAGGATCTATTCTGAATGAGGTGGATCATATCTTAACTGAAGTAGCCTCATCAAAAATCCTACTTACAATGAATCCACACCTAAAGGAATGGATTGACTGTAAGAATAGGTTTTTCTGGGGTACATACAGTTTCAAACCATGACAGTGAAAGAGAGAAAATTGCATATTTCAGATGCCAGGAGGCGGGGGAGAGAGAATATTGGGTCCCTTTGGCTTTTGTCACTTAAAACAGTATTTTCCATGGCTGCAAAAGGAAGATTCTCTTAAAATTAAAAAGAATGTTTATATCTTGCATAGCCAAAAAACGTTAAAAAAAATCCAAGAGAAGCAGCCAAAAATATCTTTCAAACTTATTTGTTTGAAAGATAAGTAAGCTTTGCTGTGTTATTGCTAAGCATGTACTAAATTAGCCAAATATCTTGGCATTAAAGGTCATAGCATTTTAAAAGCCAGGAGGCACTGATGTTAATTGACTCATGGTCCATGACAGACTAGACTGGGGTTGTACATCTATTTGTCACAAAGCTTCTAATGACTTTTCAGAGAAGCCCTTTAACTTCTTCAACACCTCATTCAATTAAAGGATTACAAATTTTACTGAATAGAATCTGTAGATGAGAACCTGATATTCTTCAATGCAATTCAAAATTATATCATCAATCCTAAGAACATGAAAGAGGTCAAGTTGCATGAATCATGATAAAGAGAACACATCAAGTTGACGCATGGCATAACTGTCCATGGTGCAAAGTCATTTCGAAGAGCCTGAGGATTCAGAATGTGAAGAGGCTTGACTCAAATTGATTGTGATTTTGAAAGCTCAAACTTTAAAGACCAATTTAAGCTACTTTTGATGAGTAGAATAAAACTGTCTATGATGTAAGAGTATTTCACTTCTCACCCCATACCCTCTCCTAAAAAAAACTTGTTATTAAATCAGCGCTACATTTCATGATCAATAGGAGTATAGCAAGTGTCTGATAAATTTTGGTCTAAAGATACAGCCTTGGGACAGAATCATCCAGACCCAACTGGCCTTTCCTCTTCTTTGCCTTTCTTGACCTTGCCAATGCCTGAACTTTCTCACCTCTGTGGATTCCACAGATTGAGATCTGAGCTGGGTCTGAGCTGTGAGGAGTGCAGAGACCATGAGACCTCCAGTTTCTGATTATTCCTCCAGGAGCAATGCAAGGAAGCAGACTTGGCTGAGAGGTGAAAGAGACCACTGGAAAGAGAGGGCAGGAAGGCAGAGCTGCAACCATGGATTCACTTGTTAGCCTTGACCCTTAGCATTAGAGACCAAAGCTCTGCAATGCATGGGGGATTCACAAGACATAGGGGCTTTATCCTTCCTACCTGCCAAGTCCCTGATAGCTTTGACTGCAGAAGCCAAGCACAGGGAAAGGGGGCTGGGAAAGTGGGACATGCGGCTTCTCCCTTGGCTTTATGGTCTGCAACATGCTCGAGGACAGGAGACATGTATCACCATAAACTTTCAGCTGCTCCCCTGAATCTCATTTCTGAAAATAATCAGACTTCCTTTATCTAAGTTCAGGATTTTATTTTGCTTTATTATTTTATTATTAGAATCCCTGTTTTTTTTGTTTTTGTTTTTGTTTTTTTTTTTTTTGCTTTGGTGACTTGCTACATTCCAGGAATTATATATACACTATCTCATTTAATACTCACAGCTGTTCTCTCAAGGTTGGCATTACCTTTTCCCCACATTTATGGATGATATCATTCAGCCTTGGAAGTGGAGAGAGGATGTGACTCCAAGTTCTGTCTGCAAAACTCATTTGAATGGATCAGCATAAGATTGAACTAATCAGATTCTCTTCCAAACATGCTTTTTAAATAACAGTTTTATTAAGGTATAATTCACACACTATACCATTCTCTTCTTTAAAGTGCACAATTGAGTGGTTTTTATTATATTGACTGAATTGTGCAACCATTTTCACTGTGTAATTCCAGAACAATTTCATCAACCCAGGAAGAAACCTGTACCTACCAGCGATCAGTTCCCAGCCTCTCCTCTTCCCAGACCCTGGCAACCACTAATCTATTTTCTGTGTCTATAGATTTGTCTTTTCTAGGCATTTCATAAAAATGGAATCCTACCATATTGGGCCTTTTGTGTCTGGCTTCTTTTACTAATTAATGTGTTTTAAGGTTCACTTATGTTGCAACACGTATCAATACTTCATTCCTTTGTTTACACATTTCTCAATTAAGGAATATTTGCATTATTATCACTTTTTTGCCACTTTAAATATTGCTGCTATGAACATTTTTATATAAGTTTTTGTGAAGACATATATTTTCAATTCTTTCGGGTATATACCTAAGAGTAGAATTGCTCAGTCATATGGTAACTCTCTGTTTAACTTTTTAAGGAGCTGCCAAACTGTTTTCAAACAGCTGCACCATTTTACATTCTCACCAATAATTATCAGTGTTCCAATTTCCCTGCATTCTAGGCAACACTTTTTTATTGTCAGTCTCTTTTATAATAATCATCCTTGTGGGTGACTTATTGTGGTTTTGATTTGCATATCCCTAATGACTAATGATGTTCAGCATTTTTTCAAGTGCTTACTGGCCATTTGTATATTTTCTTTGGAGAAATCTCTATCCACTTTCTTCATTCTTTGTCCATTTTTAATTGGGTCATTTTTCTTTTATTTTTTGAGGTGTAGGAATTCTTCATAAATTCTGGATGCAAGTCCCTTCTCAGATGTATTATTTACAAATGTTTTTAAGCATGCTGTGAGTTGTCTTTTAACTTTCTTTATGGCATACTTTGAAGCACAAAAGCTTTTAATTTTTATAAGTCCAATTAATCTGTTTTTCTTAAGCTGTTTGTGCTTTTGCTGTCACATCTAGAAAACTTCTGCCTATTCCAAGGTTGTAAAATGTACTCATATTTTCTTCTAAGAGTTTTATAGTTTTAGATCTTATATTTAGGTCTACAGCCCGTTTTGAGCTAATTTTTGTTTATGGTGTGGGGTAGAGGTTCAATTTCATTCTTTTGTTTGTGGATATCCAGTTATCCTATGACTGTTTGTTGAAAAGACTATTCTTTTCCCAATGAATTGTCTTGATATCCTTGTCAAAAATCTATTGACCATAAATATAGTCAATCTATTCCATTGATTTATGCCTCTATCCTTGTGCGAGGACCACTCTGTCTCCATTTATAGTTGCTTTGTAGTAAGTTTTGAAATTGGAATGTGTGGGTTGTCCAGTTTTGTTCTTTTATTTCAGGATTGTTCTCCCTCTCCTGGGTCCATTGCATTTCTATCTGAATTTTAAGAACAGCCTGGTTTGAAGGGGATTTCACTGGACCCGAACATCTATTTGGGGAGTATAGTCATTGTAACATTATTAAATCTCAGTTTATGAAAATAAGATGTCCATTTATTTAATTTATTTCAATTATATTTTGCAGTTTTCAGTGGGTGCCTTACACTTTTTTTGTTAAATTTATTCCTAAGTACCATATTCTTTTTGGTGCCATTGTGAGTGGAATTGTTTTCTTAATTCATTTTTGGATTATTCCCTGCTAGTATATATAAATATAATTGATTTATGTATAACAATCATATAACCATCAACTTTGCAGATGCATTTATTTTAGTTCTAATAGTGTGTGTGTGTGTGTGTGTGTGTGTGTGTGTGTGTATTTATGCATTGCATGAATTCCTTAGGATTTTCCTGTACACACCCTACAGGTGGAGGCCTCAATCACTGGATGCTTTCCTCAGGAATGCACAAGCATAACCCTTTCTTAACCTGTTACTTGTAACGGACTTTTCTGTTTTGTTTTGTCGTTGTTACGATGGTTTTCACCACCTAGCATCCATTTTCTCCTCTACCAGAAGTAGAACCCTGATTTTTCTTCATGGCTACCCTCCCTCTGCAGCTCTCAGTCCATAGCCTTTGGAGCATACCAGCTCTAAGACGTGGTGTGATGAAAGCCTGGCCATCAGAGATTCACCTTCATTTGGCCATAATGATTGGTTCAGGGCTGGGCATGTGGCACTATCAGAACCACTGAGTTTCAATCTCAGGACTTTTAAAAGACTGCCGCAAGGCCATACTTTTTAAATTTCTGCTTAATTTAGCCAAAACAGAGAACGGCAGAACAGAGAGAGAGAGAATGAGTGGATCTGATCATTTCAGCCTGGAATTGTATTATGTTGAAACCCCAGTCTAGTCCTTGAGTATTCAGGTGCGTGATCCAAAATTTACCTTTATCTATTAGCCAGGCACTCCCTCACTTGCAGTGATGCTACATACAATGATGTGTAAGGCATTGCTACCCATGAGACACCACACTATTTTTCCTTTGCAAGTCCTAAGAACTTCATTATAACTAAATGGTACAGTGGTCAAAGTAGAGCAAACACCTTTAAAAATATCATCATATTTTACCTCTCCATTTTACAAAGGAGGCTAAAATCAGGAAACATGATTTTTATTAGGAGCACATATATTTGAATTATTTAGCTCTATGTTTGGTAACTCACTTTGCTTAAACTCCATATGCAACCCCTCTGGTGGTTTATTTAACATGTACCAGCCCAGGCTGCTTTCTTACCTAGAGCTTTCCACTAACAATGAGTTTGTTGTTTGAGAGTGTGGACCATGCAACCTCATCTCCATGGTATTTTTTTAACTAATCCCCTTAGATAGAAAGAGGTAGCTTATGTTTATCAGTGAGCAAAGGGGGAAAAAAAAACAAAAGAAAACCAAACACCTCTTATAAATTACCAGTTCCACGAGGGAGGCTGTTTGCTCTTACTGCTTCCTACAGCTCATGAACTCCAACCTTGAATTCCAGAGGAAGGAAACTACCCTATTATTTAACATCTACCGGGAACTGCAGAGGTTTTCAGCTCTCAGTACCAAAAACCGTTTCCCCAGCTCAATTTAGCTGATAGGGAACAGGGAATTATTTCAGGGATAGAAGTTCTTTTATCTCCCAGCTGTAGATTTTTGAGAAAGAGGGGATTAGGGAAGTCAGAGCATGGCCCTCCCATATCTAAATGAGGTTGATTTATTACCTGGCACCCTTATAACTCTTTCAGAAGTAAAGGTATATAGTACTTAGCAGCTTGCATTTGGAATTCATCAAGCCTGGTTTAAAAATGTACCTCTACCAGTCATCAGAAAGTGCCTGTGGTAAATTACTGAACTGCTCTGAACCTCAGTCTCCTTTTCTGTAAAATGGTAAAAAATTATGTAGAATTGTTATGCAAATAATAAAATAAATTATGTAAATTACATAAATTATTATGCAGAATAATAAAAACGGCTTCTTAGATTTGTTTTGAGGACTGCACAGGATAAAGTCATAAATGCACCTAATTTCAGGTATTTGATCAGTGCTCAAGAAATGTTAGTATTTTATTATTGTTACTTCTTATCCTCAGTAGGAATGGTGACCATCAGACATCCTGTGCCTCCCATGACAAAGGCAGGTGTACAATCCAGTCTCAAAACCCAGCTGGTCAAGATGAGCAACCTTGCCAGACTTGACCTGGGATGATCAAAGCTGGCCTTCTCTACTCATCATCTCTCCTTGGAGGACGACCCATTTTAGTTTATCATAGGGTCGTAGTTCCTCTGCATACCAGGGATTTTAACTCTGGAAGCAAGCTTTGGCTTCTGCATCTAGATTTTTTTTTTTTTAACTCCTGACTCTCTTCAAGTATTTATGAGTTTTACAAATGTCAGGGGACCTTGTCATTCAACTTTGCGCATCTGTGTTTATTTTTGTGCCACCAGGTCTACTTAAGTCCTCTTTTCTGAAAATTGGGCAGGCATGACTAGGAATCATGAGTGTCTTTCACCAAGCATCCACCCAGAATGATGACTTCCAAGCTGACGGCGTTCACTCCATCAGAGTGGAGTGAACAATGTGGGCTTTTGTGGCCCTGCTTACAGTCGTAATGGATCTGCTCTTGGTGGTAAGAGCACCACAGTGTGACTGCAGTGAGAGGGGGAGGATGGGAATGGGGGATGAATGGGTTCATTGTACCTATGTATTTTGGAGGCCAAGGCTACTGCCAGGTGGTTCGAGAAATGAGATGCAAGAGAAATGTGTTTCATCACCTAGAAGGAGGAAAGGATCCAACAAAGCCCTAACCCTGGGAAAAAAGAACAGCCAGTGCCGTCCTATTTCTAGCTCTCCCAATCACAACATAGTTCTATTCCGTTACTCTAACCAAGGAAAAAATGCCTCCTTTACAAGTTTGTTCTTCTGCTGGAGACAGCCATTATTAAAGCAATTTGTTAGAGGCCAGATTGTATACCTATTAAAGCAAGCTAATCGTATCGGAGAAGCCAGCCTGAGGCAGGGATTCAGCTGGAGAGGCCACAGCAGCACAAAACTCAGTTTTCTAGAGCTGATGATGGCATCACTTAGTGACAAACCTGCACGGAATGATTTAATGGGATTTTCCCCCAAATATCTGTGGAAATGGGATTACACCTGCTTATAAAGTAGACACTTCTGGAGCCCTGCTTTGGTTTAGGAGAGGAAGGCTTATCAATCAGATCACAGCCACTTTTAAGAGAGAACGAAATTAACCCTTCCCTTCAGATCATTCATTCAACAAATATTTATCCAACACTTTCTCTGTGCAAGGGGTTGGGGATATATAGAGAGTGGAGAATAAGAAAGACATGATGTCCACTGTCGCAGGGTTTCATTGCTGCTCAGGGAGATCAAACAACATACTAGAATATTTTATATTCACGACAATTGTGACAGATGCATCAAAGGAAAACCACTGCGAGGCACTTTGCACGTGAATATCAGGTAACTGTGCCCCAGTCTGGGAGACCAGAGGTTTTCTTGAGGAAATAGTATTTGAGCTGAACGTTGATGGATGAGAACCAGCTAATCAGTGGGGAAGGGAGTGCAAATGTGTTCCAGGCAAAGAACACGGCATATGCCAAAGCTCCAAGGAAGAAGCCATTTAATAGAAGCCAATATGTTTGCAGCTTGGAGAGTAATGGAAGAGAGGCACAGGAAGCTTCTGGAAAGATTGTGTGTGCTTTACTCATTTCCTGGGACACAGTGGAATGCTGGAGCATAGGTGAGAGCCAAGATTTGGACTTGGCTGTGCCCTAAGAGCAACGGGGAACTCTTGAAAGATTCTCTGCAGGAGGAGTGACAGCAGTTTAGTGGTTTTGATAAATCACTCTGACTTCAATGGAAAGAACAAGTTGGATAAGGCAAGAAGGAATATAAATTCAAGAGGTATTTAGGAGATAAAAAAAAAACAGGAATACTTGGAAATCAACTATACATAGAACTGACAGATGAACCTCTACGTTCTATTACTAGTAGGAAATTTGGGGGATGGAAAGAAACTTTGGCATTGGGATATTTCCTATAATTGTTCCTCCGAGCTTCATTTAGTGAGACAAATAGGAACCGGAATGCAATATGATTAGACACAACTGTAGTGATACTGGAAAGTAGATGTGGATGAGCATCGTGGCCTCACATTGTGCTCAATTTGCTTCAAGGTTTCTACCGCAGAAGGGGGGGAGCATTGCTTCTCTCCCATGGCTGACCAAGAGGGACGTTGGGGGTGACAGTGCCAAGAATTGTGCTTTAATTGGAAGCATTGGAAAGGGTGAAATTATGGACTACCTGTGAGTTTAAATTCTCACCCTGTCCCTTCCTACAGGTGGCTCTGACTTTGAGGTAGTTATTCTACCTCCGCAAGGTTCCCTTGGTCATCTAAAAAGCTGAATTGAAAGGGTCAATATGTGGGGGCTCATGGTACTTATCTCAATAAATATTTATCTCAATAAATAACATATATATATATATATATATCAGTTCTCCTCCCCTTTCTTTGAAGGTGCTTCTAAAGGTCTAGTTGATATCATTTTGTAATAAAATGATAATAATAGCTAACAGTTGTTGAGTGTCTAGCTGAGCCAAAAACCATTCAAAGCTTATAGCTATTAACCCATTTAGTCCTATAAACAACCCTCTGAAATAGGTACTGTCATTATACTCATTTTAAAAATAAGGAAATTGAGGGACACAGGCTCAAGATCATTCAAGTAAGCGGCAGAATCAGAATTCAAAGCCATGCATGTTGAGTAGATGATTTTTTTTTTAAGTTTCAGTACAACTTATGAGGGAACAACAGGCAGAAACAGAGGTTAAAATTTATGTTAATCACCTTCTCTGATTCTATACTCTCAATAAATTCAGAGAGAAAAACCCAGGTTGACTGCACAGAGCCACAGTGCTCTGAAAAATTTAACACCGTGCCATGCTTATGAAGAATGAAACCCACTGGATGTCTGTTTCACAGCATTCCAAATGTTTTCCTACCCTTCCACTTACAACAAAGCAACAACACCTTCAATTTATATGCCAACTAATCACACCCCAGCATTTCAAGGTACTTTGCTGGGGACAAAGTGCAGTGGCTTAATGGTACAGTATGTCATGCTGGGTTAACGATAGAATGTAAGCACACCAGGGTGGCTTGGATTTACATGAGGGACTCTGTTGGGGATCTGGGCAAGCTGGCCCAGCCCAGAGTGGGTAAGGTTGAATGCATAGAGCGAACTCCTCTTTTCCCCTTCTCTGGTGAGGGGGCAAAGAACTGCTGCAAACCTGGCAAACTTTAAAGTTCTGGGAAAGCCAATTACCTAATGCAGAAATCTTTGGTCATAGACACAACAATGATGATCAGTACGTCTGTGAGAACTAAACTTTTCATTCCATCTTTTGGCACAAAATTCACTGAATGTTGGTGTGTAATAATGCTGTGTGCTGTTACTAGTTTAACATCTGCTTCCCCAGTGAACTCCATGATGGAAAAAGTTGAATCAGTTTCTTTCACTGCACCACACCTTAGCATGGTGCCTGGAAAATAATAGCAATAGTAATAATAATAACATGGAGGGGAGAGGATAAGAAAAGAAGGTAACACTTAACATGTGTTGCCTACTTACTATAGGTCCGTCATAATCTAAGTGTTTTCCAAGAATTTTCATTTACTCCTCACAATCATTCTAAAACATGGATTTTATTAATTTTACATTTTACAAATGAGGAACTGTGGCTAAAATAAGTGCAGTAACAGGCTGACTCAGCTAGTAAGGGGTAGAGAGAGGACTCAAACCCATGCTCTGACTTCAGGGGCTGCACTCTTAACCCCAATACCATGCAGCCTCTCATAAAGAAAAAATCAGTACTTACAGAATAAATAAGCATTCCATAAATTCTCACAGTGGTAGGGGTAAGTGTGAGTGCCTTCCTAAAAAGATATATTGGAATCCCCAGGGAGTTTTTCCAAACTGCCCATGGCATTCTTAGCCCACCTCCCCCTCCATTGAGAACTGTTGCTTGGGTAAGTTACTTTTAGTGGTGAGAAGTGTGTTTTCTTCTTCAAACATACCAGGGAAAAAATTAGGTAGAAAATTATTATTCTAGACCTGTGATCCTCAGACGTGGCTTCACTTAGACTAAACCAGAGAGCTTTTAGTAACTACTGATGCCCATGTGTGCAGGTTTGAAGCTATTATATACGCCATGTGGTAGTTAGATTCAGTTGTCAACTTGGCCAGGTGAGCATACCTAGTCTTGTTGCTGTGGACATGAGCCAATGGTACATGAACCTCATCTGTTGCTGATTACATTTGCAGTCGGCTAGGAGGCATGTCTGCTGCAATGAATGACATTTGACTTAATTGGCTGGTGCTGAAATGAGAGAGCACAATGTAGCACAGCCCAAGCAGCTTGGCATTCCTCATCTTAGCACTTGCAGCTCAGCCCAGGCCTTTGGAGATGCAGAAAGGAATCACCCTGGGGAAAGTTGTAGGAACCCAGAGGCCTGGAGAGAAGGCCAGCAGAGACCATCCTGTGCCTTCCCATGTAAGAAAGAACTTCAGTGGAAAGTTAGCTACCTTTCCTCTGAAGAACTAACAAAATAAATCTTTTATTAAAAGCCAATCCATCTCTGGTGTGTTGCATTCTGGCAGCTAGCAAACTAGAATACCCCAGAAAAGCCATGTTCTTTTAATCCTAGTGAATGCAGACCCCTTATGGGTAGGACTTTTGGATTACTTTGTTTCCATGGAGATGTGACCCACCCATTTCAAGGTGGGTCTTAATCCTTGTACTGCAGTCCTCTATGAAGAGAATAAAAGCAGAAAACACAGAGAGCAGAGAGATGAAACCAAGTGAAGGATGCAGAGAGAGAGAAATATCCCAGAGATGCTAAGAGGAGACCCACAGGACACAGAGAGCTCAAAGAGGTGTCCCTAGAGAAGCAAGCAAGGACACACAGAGCCTCAAAGCTATGGAACCTGGGAGCCAAGGACCAGCAGATGTCTTTGCATATGACAGAGGAACCTCAGATGCCATTGGTCTTTCTTGAATGAAGGCATCCTCTTGTTGATGCCTTAATTTGGACATTTTCTTGGGCTTAGAATTGTAACTTGTAACTAAATAAATCCCCATTGTTAAAAGCCAATCCATTTCTGGTATATTGCATTTCAGCAGCTTTACTAAACCAAAATACCTTGCTCCACCTTAAATTGATTAAATTGGAATTGCTGAGGGTGGGGCTTGCACATTGACATTTCTTAAGAGCCACTCAAGTAGTTTCCAATATATGGCCAGGTTCCGGCTCTATTCTTCAAAAGCAACCAAGGGATTCTCCAGGATTACCCCACTCCTCAATTTTAAACATCAACTTAGAGGTATAGTTCACCGAACAGAAATCAAAGATGTTATATATTTAAAATTCTAATTTAATACAACAAACATTTTGTGAACATCTCCTTGTGGAAAAGACAACAAAGCACCAAGAACAACTTTAACCTTTTATGGCCATGAAGTTTAATAATGGGGTTATATAATCATAGATATGAGTATTGACATAGCTATAAAATGTAAGAAAATACCACAGAGATGGGAAGGAATAGGAAGACTGGCAGAGAGAAAGACCCTAGTGGAAAGTGAAAGACTCCCTAGAAATGGATGGAGAAGAGCAGAGAAAGCAAAAATAGCCCCTCTCTTTTTTTTTAACTTTTTATTTTGAAGCAGTAATAGATTCACACGCAGTTGTAAGGAAATAATACAGAGATATCTCATATTCCCTACACAAAGTTTCTTCCAGTGGTAATATCTTGCATAACATAATATAACATAATATATTATATTAATATAATATCACTTTTCTTTATTTTGTAATATTTTTATTGAGATGTCTTCATACATATTCGGTCCTTCCAAAGTATACAGTCAGTGGCTCACAATATCATCATGTAGTTGTGTATTCATCACTATGATCATTTTTAGAACATTTACATGATCCAGAAAAAGAAATAAAATGAAAAAAGAAAAAAAACTCATACATCCCGTACCCCTTAACCCTCCCTCTCATTGGCCACTAGTATTTCAGTCTACCCAATTTTTCCCATTTTCACAACCCCCACCGCCATTATTTATTAACTTTGTCCTTATTTCTTACTCATCTGTCCATACCCTGGATAAAGAGAGCATCAGCGCTAGGTTTTACAATCACTTATTTGTATGAATCAATGTTTTGTTTTTTTTTTTAATTTGCATATGGGCAGGAGGCACCAGAGATCGAACTCCAGACCTCCAGCACGGCAGGTCGGAGCTCTGCCTGCTGAGCCACGGCAGCCGCCCTGGGTCAATGTTTTATTTCAAACTTTTGGCAAAGGAAGAGACCTATCACAGGCTACCCAATGCCTGACCTTCAAAGGAACATTTTTCAGAAAAGAAGAAGGTGAGATAATCATTGTTAGACTGGTTAAAAATGCAAAAAGAACATTTGGTTAAGAAGATCATTAGACTCTAGACTTACAGTCATGTAAGTAGGTAGGTAAGTGGTTTCTCAGAAGAGGTCTTAATCTCATAAAAGATTAATGGAAAACTGCTTGAGCATTTTATCATGAATCTCAATCTCTTTTCTAGTAGGGTGTTGTAAAGTACATCAGGAAGAAACTTCTGACTCAGACCAGATTTGGAACAATTTTTTCTTTATCATCAGTGAGGGCACGAAGTGAACTGTTGAGGCCCCACCTTGAATTCTGGAAGGACTAGAAATGATGCTATGAACTGAGGCCCTGGGAAAGATGACTCAAAAACAGGTTCTTGGGTGATAGTCCAGCCGCACAGAAGCTTTAGCATCTGTTTGACATAACTGACTTGATGTTTGTTCTATATTATTTCCAAGTTAGACTGATTCCTTTATAATGTAAGCTCCAGGAGGACAGAGATTTTTGTCTGTTTATTACAGTAATATTGCACTCAAGCATTGATATGCACCTAGTAGATGCCCAGTAAGTGTTGGATTGAATTACTTAATATTTGAACATTCAGATAGTCAATAATACTGTCTGCCATATATTTGAAACATGATGGGGATGGGTAGAATTAAATCATGATTATATTTCATGAAATTGATATCCGGGGCCACGTTTAAGAGTATGCTGATACGCACCAATGCTACAAGTATGAGAAAACTTTCAGCCTCATTCTAGACAAGGATCTCTACACAGCACACTGTTAGAGGTCTGCAAATCATTCAAGAAAACCTTCATTTATCATTATAATGATGGAGAGCAGATCAGTGGTTATACAGTCAAGGAGGAGTTGGTCAGGAAGGTGTGGTTACAAAAAGATAGCATGAGAGACTTCTGGGATATTCTGTATGCTGATTGTAGTGGTGGTTACATAAATCTATACGTGTGTTAAAATTCATAAACTGTACCCAAATAAATCAATTATTTAAAAAGTAAAGTTGTTGCTACTATAAGCCTACTGAATGGATATGCTGTGGGGTGTCTGCCAGCCAATGAACTGTTTCTTCCTTCTCTTGGATCAGCCCTTGTCTCCATGCAAAGTTAGGTTTCCAGGAATGATGCTCAAGTCCGAAGACTCCACCCCACCGTCACCCTTCAGGGTGATTGGACAAGGCATCAACTGCATCAACCAAGTATCTCTTGCATCTATTTTGAAATTGAGACTGGAGCTACAAATCAGTCTCCAAGAGCAGATGGAATGGTAAAAATACAACACTTAATTGCAAGCCAACCATCTTCTATTAAATGGAAGCAGGAGCTGAGAAATGAAGTAAAAGCTGATGGAACAAAGAAGGACAAGGACATAAACCCAAATATGCCCCAGTGATGAATAAAAACACCAGATAATAACCCAGCATGGATTTAGAAAATTTGAAAAACCTTGCAATCAATTTGATATATTGGCACTATAGATCAGTACACAAACCAACTTTAGAATACACATATTTTTCAAGAACAAAATTGAGCAAATGAGTCAAAAATAGATCAAATATGTCAAACTAGATCATAAATTGTGCTTCAATAATTAAGTTATGCAGAATATGTTCTCTAACAACAATAAAATTCATCTAGAAATAAATAACAGATATGTAGAGAACTTTTCAAATTTATTGTAAAATAAAAGAATTCCATGAAAAATATCATTTACCAAAACTAACATTAGGGTTAACAGATATGCATAATCTTTTATTTAATAAAAACAGAACCCATATTTAAAAGGCTTTGTACACGTATATATACATGCACACACAAATACACACATATCCCTAACCTCTAGACCCAAATAGCTGCACTAATTCTTCCAAATATTTAAGGAAGAAATAATACCAATCTTAACCAAGTTTTTCTTCTATTGGAAAAGAGGATACACTTACCAACTCATGCTATGATGCCAGAAGAAACTTGATATTACGAAAACCTAATAAAGGAAAATTTCAGCCATAAACATGGGTGCAAGAACCATAAATTAGATTTCAGCTAATAAAATCCAGCAAACCACACATGCACACACACACACACACACATACACCCTTAAATTGAATTTATTTCAGGAGTGCAATGAATATTCATAATTCAAAGCTATCTCAGTGTAATTCAGCACATTAGTATGTTAAAGAAAAATCAATAATCACCTCAATAAATGCAACAAATGCATATGGTAAAATTGAACAGCTCTTCATAATTTCTTTTAATTAGCAAATTAAGAATTGAGAGGAACGTCTTTAAACTGATAAAAGTATATATGCAATCAACCTAGAGGAAACATCATGTTTATTGCAAAATATTGAAACATTTCCCTTTGAGATTTAGAATAAGAAAAGAAAGTCTGTTATTACCACTTCTATTTAACATTGTATGGGTGGTCATATTCAGTGCAGTAAGGAAAAAAATGTGTAAGATTGGGAAAAGAAATATCAAAACCATCTTTGTTCTCGGACAACATGATTGTGTACATAGAAAATCTAAAAAAATCTCAAAAAAAACTGTTAGAAGTAATAAGTGATTTTAGTGAGACCACTGGATACAAAGTCAATATATAAAACAAAACTGTATTTCTATATACTGGAAATAAACTATTAGAAAATAAAAATTTTTATTGCAATTTTAAAATTAGAAATACCATAAAAAACCTAAGAATCAATCTAAGGAAAGATATGCAAGACCTCTACATGAAAACTACCATACATTACTGAGAGAAAGTCAGGAAAACGCAGAGATATACCATGTTCATGAAATGGAGGGCTCAATATTTTAAGGATGTGAACTTCTCCAAAATTTATTTCTAGATTCAATACAATTTCGACTTAATTGCTAGCAGAATTTTTGGGTAAATTGACAAGCTGCAAAGGATCTAGAACAGCAAAAAGAATCTTGGAGGATGACACTACTAAATGTCAAGCTTATTTTCAAGCTGCAGTTATTAACAAAGTACTATATGAGGATAAATAAATAGTCCAGTGGAGTAAAGTAAAGAATCCAGAAACAAACCCATGTATGTGGTAACATTACTTATGGGAACAATCTCCACTGTGAGAAATAATTGGTGCCAGAAATTTGACACATGGAAAAATGAAGACTTTACAACTGCCTCACACCACCATACACAAAATAAATTCCAGATGGATTGTAAATCTGTGTGTGAAAGGCAAAAAAAAGTTATAGACAATAACTTGCCTTGGAAAAAGCAAAGATTTCTTAAATAGAATGAAAGAAAAAAACATTAGCCATAAAGGAAAAGACAGATACATTAGACTTTATTAAAATTAAGAAATATTTATCTCAATGAACCTTATTTTGCAAGTCAAAGTGTGAGCTCCACAGTCTTTTGTGTGACAAAGGACTCATCACCAGAATACATAGAAAACTACAAATCAATATAAACAATTTAAAGACAGCCCAATTTTATTTTAGGTAGGCAAATGAACTGAACCAGTCCTTAAAAGTATATTGAAATGGACAATAGGCTTAAGAAAAGGTGCTCCACATAATTATTATTCAGGGAGGGGTAACCTAAACCAACAATGAGTTATCCACCAGAAAAATTAAAATTAAAGAGACAAAAATAGGGGTTAGCAAAAAGTACACTCATACACTGCCCATGGGAGTATAAATTGGTACACCACTTTGGAAAACTGTCTACCAGCATCTACTAAAGCAAAACACACGTCTTGCCTTTGACCCATGAATTCCACTCTGAGTTGTACTCTTAACACAAATAAGTACATACATCTTCTGAAAGATCTGTACAAGACTATTCCCAGGAAGGTTTTCCACAATAGCTCCAAACTGGAATCCACCTGATTATCCAATAGTAAAATAAGTAAACAAACACCTTGTGGTAGAGTCATACAGTGGAATACATACAGCAACAAGAATGAATAGACTTCGGCTAGATACAAAATTATCGAAAAATCTCACAAATATAATGTGAAACAAAAGAAACCAGAAGGGCACAAGAGATAGGCTTCCATTTTTCAAGAATTCAAAATAAGAAAAACTAATGTGTGGTGATAGAAGTCAATAATGCCTATCTTTGGAGGAGGTAATGACTGGGAAGCTTCTATCTAGGCTTCTAGGTGATGTTTTTATGTGTTGATCTGGTAGTGGGGTCCTCTGCGAACATTCATCAAGTGCACACTTAGATTTGTGCACTTTTATGAATATGTTTTACTTCAATAAAATGTCTTAAAAATAAAAGAAATGTGATCCCATTCCATATACTGTGCTGGTTTGAAAGATTTATTTACCCTAGAAGAGCCATATTTTCATCAATCTTGTGGGAACAACAGTTTCTTCTAATCCCTATTCAGTACTGTAGGTTGGAAACTTGCTAAGGTTAGCTCCACGGAGATGTGACTCAATCAAGTGTAGGTTTTTAACTTGATTAGATGGAGACATGTCTCCATCCATTTTACATGGGTCTTGACTCATTTATTGGAATCCTATAAAAGAGGAGACATCTTCGAGAGACTTGCCTTTTGAGAATGAAGAGAGAGCTGCAGAACCATGACAGAAGGATGAGAGAACCTCAGAGTCCACCAGCCAGTGACTTTTGGAGATGTGGAAGGAGAACTTCCCAGGAAGCTTCATGAAGCAAAAGGTCTGGAGAGGAAGCTACCAGACGATGCTGTATTCGCCATGTGCCTTCCCAGTTGAGCAAGAAACCCCGAACTTCATTGGTCTTCTTGAGTCAGGATATCTTTGTCTGGATGCCTTACATTGGACGTCTCTATAGATTTGCTTTAATTGGGACATTTGCGTGGCCTTAGAACTATAAACTAGCAATTTATTAAATTCTTCCTTTTAAAAGTTATTCCATTTCTGGCATATTGCATGCTGGCAGCTAGCAAACTAGAACATATACCAAGACAGTGAAAAAAGATATATGATCAATTTATGATAATTAATATCATTAATAATAATAATAAACACTTACCTAATTCTGTCTGTATACTAGCACTCTTCTATGTGCTATGAATATATTAACTTACTTAGTACTTAATAAAATGCCTATGAGGTAATTACTATTATTATCTCCATTTTACAGACAAAGGAACTAAAGAAGAGGGAGGCTAAGGAACTTGCCCTAATTAGAACCAAGGCTGGCTACAGAGCCATTCTCTTACTTCTCTGCTAAGCTCCCCTCTTCCATTTCTCTCTTTCCCTCTCTCCTCTCTCATCTCCCCTCTGCCCCACTCCTTCTCTTTTTCTCTTTCAGCTTCAGCTTCACATTAGAGTTACTTGGGGGGATTTTTAAAACCCCAGTGTCCAGGCTGTAGCTCAAACCAATTGAGTGAGGATTTCTGGAGTAGAATCCAAGCAATAGTGTT
>PVIY010003542.1:0-41429 GCA_004026745.1 Myrmecophaga tridactyla
TAACCTGATATGAAGAAAAAAACTTTTCTCTTTCATCCATTTAAAATATCTTTGTGATTACTTTAGTTTCTTAGGCTACTGAAAGCAGATACATTGAAATGGATTGGCTTAATAATGGGAATTTATTAGCTTACAGTTTTGAGGCTGAGAAAAATGTCCAGACCAAGGCATCATCAAGGCAAAGTTTCATCTAGAAGACTGGCTGCCAGTGATCTTTTTTTTTTCTTTCTTTCATGGCCAGGCACCGGGAATTGAACCCGGGTTTCTGGCATGGCAGGCGAGAATGCTGCCTGCTGAGCCACCATGGCCCACCTGTCAGTGATCTTTTACTCCTCTGTCACGTGGCAAGACAAATGGCAGTGTCTACTGGTCTCTCCCTTCTCTTCTGGGTTTCTGTGCTTTCAGTTCTTGCTTCCTTGGCTTTCTTTCTCTTTGTCTGAATTTCATTCTCTTATGAAGGTCGCTAGTTAGAGGACCAAGATCCAAGCTGGGTCATGCCTTAACTGAAGTAACCTAATCAGAAGGCCCTACTTACAATAGGTTTACATCCACAGAATGGATTAGCTTTAGGAACGTGATTTGGTGGGGTCCATACAATTATAAAAAGACACACTGATGGAAAGATGTTTAATTTTATGTTTTTGAGTATAATTCATATAGCATTGTAATTATAATGTTTTATGACCCTTTGACCATTTTTTCTTCTTTGAATTCAAAGTAAGTTACCATATTTGTAACCAATTGATCAGAAGTGTGGGATCCCTGAACTTATTACTGGTCTAGGAGAAAATGTTGTAGAGGATTACCTTTAAACTTTAGAGTCTGGTCTACTCCTGGAGAGCCATAATTGAATTGAATTGAATTAGAACTGGTGATTGAAGTTATTTAACTTACTGGAGTCTTTATACTGGCCATATTTCTTATTCTAGTTTCTATATTGTATGTAAATAATCATTTCATAACACTCCAAACTTAGTGGCAGAAAATAACAACCTTTCTATTATGTTCATGATTTCTGCAAGTCAGTAATTCAAAGCAACTTGCCTCTGGTCCACAACGTCTAATGCCTAGGCTAGAAGCACTCAAAGACTAAATGATTTCATAGCATGGTGCCAGAATCATCTGATATGTTCACTCACATATCTGGCACTTGGGCTGGGAGGGCTCAAAGTCTGCTGACCGGAGGACATACAAATAGCTTCTCCATGTGGCTTGGCTTTCTCAGTATCATGGTGTAATCAGAATTCTTATATGGAAGTTCATTTCTCCAATCATGAGTGTTCTGGGGAGCAAGGTAGAGGAGGCATAGTCATAGAAATCCTGTGAGAAAGGACATAGACCACAATTTGGAGATGTTACAGAATCGCATTGTGGAAAGGAATGTGGAAAGAATGTAACAACCCAGCTCTTGAAGGTCTGAGGTCAGCACAGCCCCAAGACCATGCTAGGCACAGTCAGCCATGAGTTTTATCAGGACTTGTGACAAGGTACTCTCTGGTGGCAGCTTCCTAGAAAATGGAATCAGCACTCCACAAAGGTAGAAATATAAGGGGCAGTTTAAAAGAGTTTAGGATAAAGACATACCGTAGTGTCTAAGAACAGAGTTTAAGCAGGGTCTTTTGACAAGAGGGTTTAGTGATCTGTTGTCAACAGCGATCAAGGGAGAAGAGTTTTAATGCTTTACAAGATGAGGGTTTACAATACCATCTGTGCATCCTTTCCTCACTGATGAGGTCTGTTGATCTTTAACTTCTGTCCCAATCATGTAAGTGGCTATGTTCAGGAACTTACTCTCTATATGAGGTAGAGCCCAGATCCGGGGTTACCACAATGAGAGATATTGTTGTAACTATCCTTGGGAAAATACAACCTTGAATATTTCCACTTCTGCATCCACCTGGAAATCTAGAACTCATTTTCTGAGTTTTGTTAACATCTGTGCATGCAGCAAGCCATTTCAAGAGTGTCTTATTATATGCCCAGTTACTATTCTAGAAATCAAGTTTTAAAAATCAGATAGATGCATCTTCATTCTTAAGGATGGGTAAAAAAGCAATTAAAATAACTATTAGTTGAAAATTATATACAAATCAAGATGATTGCATATATAGGGAGATGTTAAGTATAGGGAAGATATTAGACATATTTAAAAAGACTTAAATGATTAATGGATATCTGCTTAAGAGAAAATGAAAGAGTGTTAGAAAATGTTTTTTTCCAGGAGAAGTATATTTTTAAGGTTCTGGAGACTAGAATATATGATCAAGTTGGGAGATGGCAAGTAGTTCAGAATGTCTGAATCTTAGAATATAAGAAAACAAACTTTTTTAAAGTAATACTGTGGGATTAACTATCAGTTAGAACATGAAGGATCCTGACATTGCAGTAAGGAGACTAACTTTTCCTGGAGCTACAAAAAATTATATGAAGGTTTTTAATTGGGGAAGAAATAATCAGATTTGAAAGTTCCCTTGAGTCACAGATCAGACAATGAATTAGAGGTAAACAAGAACAGAAGCAGGTAGAGCAACTACAACACCAGAGATTATGAGAATGTTAACAATAGTGACCCAAAGTGGATTTATGTGTGGGGGAAATACAATTGATAGAGCTGAGTGATGATTAGACATGAGAGTTGAAGTATAAGATCATACATAAGTGGAGCAAAGAATAGAGGTAACTGTTTCAATAAGGGTTATAAGGAAATGAGATAGAACAGTAGCAAGTCTGGTAAGGAAGGAAAAATATGAAGCAGTCTAAATATGACTTGTAGAAGAATGAAGTTCACAACATATACAAAAATGAACTCAAAATGTATCATGGACCTAAATATGAGTACAACTCTAAAACTCTAAGGTTCTATACATAGTAGAGAATCTTCATGACCTGGAATTCAGCAATTAATTGTTGGATGACACCAAAAGTAAAAGCAATAATGAAAAATGAATTTGACTTTGTCAAAATTAAAAACTTTTGTGCATCAAAGGATATTATCCAGAAAGTGAAAAAGACAATTTACAAATTAGAAGAAAATATTTTCAAGCCATATGTCAGATGAGGGTCTAATATCTACAATATATAAAGAACTCCTACAACTCAATAGCAAAAAAACAAGCCACTCAATTTAAAAATAGGCCAAGGACATGAATAGACATTTTTACAAAGAAGATATATAAATGGCCAACAAACACATGAAAATATGTCCAGCATAATTAGCTATTAGAGAAAAGTAAATTAAAGTCACAATAAAATTCTACTTCACACCCACAAGCATGTATATGATTAAATAAGTGGAAAATAACATGTTGGAAAGGATGTGGGGAAATCAGAACTCTAGTGCATTTTTAATTGGAACGTACAATTATGCAATGACTGGGGATAACAATATGGCATTTCCAGCCAAAGGCTGGAAACAACGCAAATGTCCATCACTAATTTAGTGGATGAAAAAATGCAGTATAGAAAAATAGACTATTGTTGAGTCATAAGAGAAAATAAATTTATGGCATATGATATAACAAAAAGAATCTTGAAAACATTATGCTCAGGTAAATAAGCAATATACTTAAGGACAAAAAAAATTATATGATATCACTTATAAAAGATCCAGAGATAGAGAGCAAATTGAATATTAGGGGGAGTTGGGGGTGGGGAAGGGAAGGAAGTGATAATGTTTGTTTGTAAAGTAATGATAACAATAATAATAATTTTATAAAGAAGCAAATGTTAGACCCAGGAGGGTATTTGACATGGAAAAGACCTGATGGTCAATTTTAAGCCAAATGCTTGTGAATTATATCACTTGGGGCTCTGAAGAAGCAGACACTTTTATCTGTGCTCAGTAAAACTAGCCTTAAAGGTAAGTCCTTCAGGACAAAAATGCAACCTTATTCTTCCAATCACCAGCCCAACAAAAATAATTACATTGTCCAATAATAAGCTATTTAAATGCCTACTTCTCCTTTAGACTTCAAGGTGCTGGATCAGGTTCCCGATACTTCTCTATGCTTCATATTCTTCTTGTATGAAGGGAAGTGCTATCGAACTAATGCCAAGAGCTTTGGAAGGGTTGCTGCAATTCTTTGACCTCAAGAAGTATTCTTGCCTACTGATCCTATCATTCATTCATCCATGAAGTTAGCCCTTTCGTGACCCCTCTTTTATCTGGGATCTATGTAGATTCTGAGATTATCTCTGTATAGCTTTTCCTTGGCAAAACCTTTGCTCCACATTCCCTCCACCTTATTGACTAGACAAAAACCCAGCTCTGCTTCAGCTCCACCTTCTTCTCTTAGCTTGCACCTGAGTTTCTGAATATGAATAAAAAAAAACCACTTTAAATTCATTATATCCAACATCCAATGGGCAATAAAAACTGCCCAGAATGTCTTTTATTTTTCTCGCAGTATCTTGCTTTCCTATTTCCTGAGAAGACTATTTTATGCATCTTTTTTTCCATGAAAAACAAGTCAAGTAAGAAATAAAGCCAGGAATACCATCTAGTTAGTCCTGCTTTGAGAAGAGGCTAAGCAACCACGTGAGATCCAGGGATAAGCCAATAGGATGGTGTTACGGTCAGGTTCATGTGTCAGCTTGCCCAGGTGGCAGTGCCCAGTTATCTGGTCAGGCAAGCACTGGCCTGTCTGTTGCTGTGAAGACATTTCATGGACTCAAATTATGACCATGTTCAGCAATGAGTGATGCCTAATCTAACCACCTGAAGGCTTTTAAGGAGTATTCGGAATAGACCAAGCAGACTTCAGCCAGCCAATCTCTCCTGAGAGTTTGTTGAGGACCTTCATTGGAGCTGCCAGCTTGTAGCCTTCCCTACACATCTAAGACTCTGACATCCCCACAGTTGTGTGTGTGACAATTTTTTAAATCTTATATTTCTAGATATCTATTTATTCTGTTTCTCTTGAGAACCCTAGCTAATACAGATGTAAATTAGAAAAAGCCCTACCAGAGTGACATGAGAATGTGAAGCAGAATCTGGAGAAAATCCTGAACTAAATGGATATAAACAATCCTAAATTTTAAGAATATAACTGGAAGACTCAACAAGTTCTCAGATCAAAGAGGGAGAGTCTAAGGAAGGAGATGTACAGATGAACAAGAGGTAAAAGCAGAACCCAGACCCTGTATAAAAGCAGAGCACTACACTTAAGATTATGTGAACATATTATTTTAAAATTTCCATTCTCTCTTGGTCTACACTGTTTGATTTATCTTATCTGTCAATATTATCACTGGATACATATTTTCTCCCTATGTTGACATCTAATAATAATTACATTTTCAGAGGATATCATATTTGTTTGTTAATGTAGGGTATTACCTTTTATGTATAACAATGGCTAAGAATTTTAATAATTGTTACTAACATACAAAACATTAAGGTAGATGCAAGCGCAGTCATTAATTAGTCTCTGAAACCTGCTTACCAGTACATTCTAGAGCCAAGACTGTTTTTCAAGCCAGTTTGGCAGAATTCTTGATAAAGCATTCTACCTAATCATCAGAAAAAGAAAATAATATGAGAGAATTAGAATGTTGGATTATGTTCTCAGACCAATCAATATAACAAATATATTGCAGTTACAATCAATAACAACAATCAATGCAAACATTCAAATAATTTTCATATATAGCTGTAATGTTTATGTTTAACCCTAAGGGCATTCTCTCATATTTGTTCACATTTTAAAATTTAACCAGGCATTATAGACATGGAGTGAGGAAATATTTTTTCTTAACCTCCGTATTAGTCGGGTTTCTCCAGAGGAACAAAAACATATCTGTATATTATCTGTAAATATAAGATATCTGAGAATATATCCAAAATCCATAGGACAGGCTGCAAGGCTGGCAACTCCAATGAAAGGTCTCAATGAATTCCAGAGAAGAGGCTCACTGGGTTGAAGAAGCAGTGAAAATTATCTATCAATCAGATCAAAACTGATTGATTGCATCATCTCCTTTGCATTATAAATGCCTTTAGTTGATTGTAGAGGTAATCAGCCACAACTGCAATCAACTGAGTGATGACTTAATAAACTAGTCTTCTGGGTTATCAACCAGCCATGAAATATCCTTTTAGTAGTGGTTTGACCATTGCTTTCTTGACCAGAAAACTGGCCACCATCACTGGCCAAAGTGACTCCAGAATCAAACCATCACACCCTTGTGAAGAGCCAGGAAGAGTAAATCAGGCCCGAGCAGGGATGGTCCCCAAGAGTTAAACAATAACTAGTGTTAGGGAACTGGTGGAATGGGATGTGTTTTGGCAACAGCTAACAGCATTTTTCGTCTTCCATGATTACTCTTGCTTGCTAGCAACTGCAAAACCACAACATGATTTTAGCCTTTATAAGCACATCTTGAAAACCTTGGGGCTGCTGCTCTCTGAATCTTCCTTCTTGGAGGTTTCTGAGGCAGTCACCGGCCGGCTAATACAGACTCCAAATTGGCTTGCAGTTTTGAATTATGTGGTCTCTCTTTCAGTGCACCCCATAACACCCTCAGAAAGCGGTTTGAAAATTTATTAAATATCATTTTCTCTATTTCCTTGAATAGAAAGTAGGAATGATAATGCTTCACAAAGGCATCTCAAAATTAAGGAACAGAACACTGGAAGCATAAAGGATGGAGGTGATAAAGAGCCCCTATTTCATAATTCATATTCAGAAGTACTGAGTAAAACAAAATAATAATTTTAAAATGTAGGCAAACTTGAAACAGAAAAAAGTTTGGGCATTCCCTAGTGACAGTGATAAAGAGAAAACTCAAGTAAGAATGATGGTATGAAATTATACTGTGATATAATCTACATTGACTTGGTTCTCAACCAGTGGCTATTTTGTCCCCAGGAGTTATTGTCCACACTCAGAAACATTTTTGTTTGTCAAAACTTAAGGGAAGCTGCTAAACATCCTAAAATGCATAGTAAAATCTCACTTAACAAAGAATTGTCTAGCTCAAAATATCAATAGTGCCAAGGTTGAGGAATTGTGGAGTAGGATGCATTTTTTTCCTTCATTCTTTCCTCAGCTTTATTGAGTTATAATTTGCATATCATAAAATTCACCCATTTAACTATATGGTTAGATAAAATTTGGATGTGTAGTCACTACCAAAAACAACATATGATAGAAGTTACCTTGTGCCCCTATGTCATTGATCCCTGACCTGCCTCTGATGCTAGGCAACTTCTGTTATGCTTTCTATCACTTTGATTTTACCTTTTCAAGAGCAGCAATAAATTGAATTGTACCCTATGTAATCTTTTAAATTCTTTAATTTCACATAATGCTTTGGCATTAATAACTGTTGTCACCTATATCAATTTTATGCTCTTTTTTAAGTGCTGGAGGATGGTCCATAGTATGGATATATTACAAGTTGTTATTCAAAATTTAATGAGCATTGGGCTTTTTGCAGCTTTTGGTTATTACAAATATTGTTGCTATGAAATTCCCACAAAAGTATTTATGTTGCAATATCTTTTTTTCTTGGTGAAATACTTAGAAGTTGGATTACTAGACAGTATGATAAATATAATTTAAACTTTATAAGACACTGTCCCACTTTTTTCCAAAGGAACTTCACCATTTTGCACAGCCTTAATGTATAAGAAATCCAGTTGCTCCATATAAATAACTGACACTTAGAATTCTTTTTGTCCATTGTATTGTATGTATAGTAGTATCTCATTTTAATTTTAATTTGCATTTTCCTGATATCAAGGATTGCTGAGCACCTTTCATTAGATTATGGGCAATTCTTATATATTCTTTTTAAAGTATATGTTCAATTATTTGCCCATTTTTATTAAGATGTTTCTTTTCTTATGGTCTTTATATATTCTAGATTCAAGTCCTTAGACAGATTTCTTTTATGTTTTCTTCTACAGGTTTTATAGCTTTACATCTTGTGTTTAGGAAAATGATCTATTATGAATTAATTGTTCCAGATAGTGTGAGATAAGGATTGAGAGCAATTTTTCCATATACATATACAGTTTTGTCCAGTATTATTTAATCAGCTACTGTGCTCTCCTCTATTGAATTACCTTAGCTCTTTCATGAAAAGCTAATTAACCATATAAGTGTGGGTATAATTTCTGGCCACTCTACCTTTTTCCACTTATTTGTATATCTAGCCTTATACAAATATTATACCATACTGATTATGAAAATTGTATTGTAAGGCTTGAAGTTAGGTAGAGTATGTTTCTCCAACACTGTTCTTTTTTCCCTTATGTTTTTTGAGCTATTCTAGTTTCCTGTGTAAAATCTGCCATTCTTTAAATATTTTAGAATAAGCCTTCCAAGTTATTCAAATGAAACCTCTCAATTGTATTAGGTTTTCTTTACATTTAATTTTTGCCAACAATGACTTACAGTTTTTAATGCATAGCTCTAGCTCATCTTTTGTTAAATATATTTGTGTTTTAGTTTTAATGCCTTTGTAAATGGAGTTTTTATTTCATTTATTTATTGGTCATTACTAGTAAATAGGAATACAATTGATGTTTGTATATAGACCTTTATCTAACATACCTGCTTAATTCATGTAATAATTCTAGCAACTCTTTCTGTGGAGTTCTTAGGATTTTATTTCTCATCTGTTAGTAAAGGTAAAGAAAGACAATTTTGTTCCTTCCTATCTGTTACTTCTTTTTCTTGTCTTGTCGCACTGGTTATGACTTCCAGTACAATGTTCAACAGGAGTGCTGAGGATGGGTGTTTTGTTGTTTTTCTGATCCTGTGAAGAAGCTATTGTGATTTTTATTGTTTAGTGTGAAGTTAACTGTAAATGTCCAGTTAATTCCTTTAACACATATTTATAACATTTACTTAATGTCAGACCTACTATAACTGCAAGTTTTAACAACAAATTAAGCACATTATCTACCCACAAGTTTTGTATACTTTACTGGAGGATATTGCCTGATCATCAGAAAACATCAATATAAAATAAAGAATGAGTACAGTGGAAATGCATACGGATTAATGCTTAAAACATGTACCTCTCGGGATAATATAATATAATGGAAAGATTCTAGAAAAAATACTATTTATGATTATATTCGAAGTGGAAAATTTGAATGTACCATGGTAGCTAACAAGGTAAAAAATATATATATTAAGTATCAAAGGGTGTTATTGCCAGGAAAAATAAGATGTGGAATGGTACAGAGAAGAGAAAGACTTAGTATTAAATGGGCTACAAGTAACTCTGTAAGAGAACTGATTTTTTTTTTTTTTTTGGAACAAAGTATAGAGAGTTTTAATCCTAAGATTACTCAAGAAAATAATGGAAATTTTAAATGAGGTAGGCTTTGTTGTTAAGCAATTAAGAGCTGGCTGGAAGTTCCATGATATCAGCCTGCTAATTCACAGACCATGAGAAGTTTACCAAGGAGAGTCAGGGGAAGAGACAGTTGAGATCTCTCCTGGGGTCAGAAAAACTGCATAAACTGGCTTCAAAGACTACTTTTGCGAAGAACAAATTTAATTGACTGAAATTGTGGAGGAATTTATATCCCATGGAATTATCAAAAACAATAAGAAAAACAAAACAAAATGAAAACAATAGGAAAATAGGCTGGTAATTAGTGGAGGCTAGCTAACAGCTAAGTGTGATACCAACAGAGGCAGACAGCTTAATGTAGAAATCAAAAAAGTCAAACTAGAGCCCGGTTAAATATCACCGTCATTCAAGAGATACTGTGAATACCCAATATGTTGCCCTCTGAGGAGGTGCTTTAGTTAGGGGATGCTTTAGTTAGGGAAATATGCTTCAATAAATGGCCCAGCCAATTCATTAAACAAATAATCAAGCAGAAAACATCACAGTTTGAATGGTATCTCATACAGAGCAGATAAAATATAATATCTAAAATAGTGATTTTCATCTAAAAATCATGAGACATGTAGAGAAATGGGAAAGTTTAACCTATACATAGGGGAAAACATAGACAATAGAATCTGACTTTGAAGGAAACTAAATGGTAGGCTAGGCAGGAAAAGATGTTAAAGGAGCTATTATAATTATATTCAAGTAACTAAATGAAACTATAATTATATACAAATAACTAAATGAAACCATAGTTAAAGAAATAAAAAAGGTATGATGTCTCATAAAATAGGGAATATCAATAAATTTTTAACTGCTTACTCTTTGGATTGTGTCCTTGAATTCCTTCTAGTGGCATGGCCAAGAATGTGGACACCAGAATCTGGCAAAATATTTGGCAAGACAGACAGGAGGAACTGCTTTCTGAACACATGGACTGGTAATTCATGGCTATTGACAGAAAGCTTGATTACATGCTTTCACTTTTTCCTTCTCTCTTGGCTCTTTCCCCATTTCTGTCTCTCTCTCCCTCTCTTTCTTTCTCTCTCTCTCTTTCAGCCCACCAAAATTTCCCCACACACTTCCTTTTCCTCCCGTGTGAGGACCCAGACCCTTCCTTTTGCTTTATCTTGTATTTATTCCTCTTGTTATCTCTTTGACACAGGTTCTCCTCTCCCCTCCCTCCATTAGAATCTCTTTTCTCCTATATCTGGCTTTCTATGCCTTCTGAAACATGCCATCTTTTGTAACACAGGATTCTGGACTAAAGATTCTTGTACCAAACAAAGTATTTAATATTACAGGGAATTACCTCTGGTCCATGCTCATGGGAATTATGTGCTTTCCGGTAGGAGAGTCTCACCTCCAGGCTCAAATTGTTTGGTCTCTATTGAGATCCTTTGTGGTCAAATTTAAAGCTCCTTTTCTAAAGCATGCTTGCTTTTTAGCCCTCGGGAAATGGGAAACTTAGAGGACAGAGGTATTCCCACCAGCAGCATTGTTGTAGACTTCTCTTAGGTGGGGCAGGCCAACCCACCTAGGGGACAATGTCCCAGAAAGAAAGAGCAACTTCATTCCCTGCGCTCCCAAAGCACTGGGCTGCTGGACAGACAGGGTGGCATTAGAGTCCCTGACGGTGTTTGGAAACACTCCAGATGTATGGGTCTAGAAATCTCTCAGGAAAGTATGGGATTTTAGTCCCCAACTCCTTCACAACATTGTGCTGGAATTCTGGGCAAAAATGGGGTTAGCAAAATGCCAATAGTCAATATAAGCTTAAAAAAGGGTGGGGTGGGGTGGGAGGAGTAGCCCTCCAATGAGACTCTCAAGTTCAATACCATCTTTCAGTTTGTAAAAGACAGAGAAAGTAGTAAAAATTTCCCTTTGTCTTGGTGTTTATAGTTCTCTATCAAGAGAAGTACCTGTGAGAGACTTGTCACTCATGTTATATTCATGTCTCAATTTCCATTAGAGGAGAAAATGCTTCTTTGCTAAATGGAATCAGGAAATTTACCACAAATCTGGCTCATTACAATAAACTAATGGATATTACTCAGGGGAAAGAAGAAAATCCATCTTGTTCTAGGGAAGGTTAGTGGAAGTTCTACAAATATATACTAATGTCAGCCTGGACTCCGAGGAAGGCCAAATTGTGCTGAGCACCCATTTCATCATCCACCCTGCCCAAGATAACTCAGAATAAGTTACATAATCTCTCTATGGGTCCACAATCTCTCACTAATGCAGTTTTTTTTTTTTTTTTTTATCAGGACAAGTCTGAGGAAGAGGAGAAGGCTAAGAGTGATAAGCAAAAACAGAATAGGCTCAGCTTATTGCAATTGCTGTTAAATGTACACAGTCTCCTCAAGGTCACATGAATCATGGCTCCAAGCTTCAAAGGGTCTTACTTAAACTGTGGGTCAGAGGAGCACTGGCAGAGAAAGTGCCCAAATCCTCAAGACAACCCTCAATCTCCGGACACACTGGGGCCTTGCCCCAGGTGCCACCAATACTGGCTTCAGGCATAGGGACTTCACTGTCTACTGAAGGGGAGATAGGACAACCCCTTGAGCTCTGATCATGGGAAGTGAAGAAGACTGAGGGTGCCTGAGACCACACATGGCTCTGCTGATTTCACACTGACCAATTTAAAGGAGCCCAAGGTGACATTCAATGTAACAGGTAAGATTATTAATTTCTTAATTACTACTGGAGGCACCCTGTCCTAAACTGCCACTCTGTGCCTACCTCCACTTGGGCTTTCTTAGTTATGGGAGTTGATGGTAAAGCTAAAACTGAAATCTTCACTACCTAGTACTCCATCAATTTCTCATTGTTCCTGAATGTTCCACACCCTTCTAGGGAGGGATCAAGTTCCTTCCCTGGAGGCCACCTTAAGACTAATAAACCAAGCCAGTGTTTACCACTTGTTTGCTGTAAGGGCCACTACGAGATCAAGGCCTTTCAGCATCCCAAAGAAAATCCTTGAGCAAATATACCTGTCTGTATGAAGTGAAGGCATCCCAGGGTTAGCCCATGAGTAACCCCTGAGTTTATTCAAGTTCTCAGTCCTAAATCTTAAAAATGCATTTTTTGTATCCCTCTTCACCTGACTCTCAATATCTATTTGCCTTTCTATGGCAGGGCTTAAAAATAAGATTCCCACCCTACTCAGACAGTGTTGTTCAAAGGTTTTCAAAATAATCCCCATATCATTAAAAATGCCCCTAACTTCCTCAAAGTCTTGCAATATGTTTACTTTGCAAAACTAAACAGATTCCTAACATGAAAGAGAATTTTGTTTGTTGTAGTCCCTGCTGACTGAATGGATATAAAAAATTTTAAAGGTGAATGAAAGTAAATTCTGTCTGTCATAGTCAATGCCAACCAAATCGCATAAGCCTGTTTATAATATTAAAAGCAAAACTTTTGTGTAAAACTGTGTATTCATACAAAACTAGAATTTAGTTTTCTTTGTTAAAACAATATATATTTTTACTAAAAGTTATAAAACATTTTTCTTAATCATCTGAGTATTCTGCCTAAAAGATAAAATTTTATATCATATCAGAATAATATCCTTGTTAATGTTTATGTGACCTTTACATCTTTTATTTCAAGATAAGTCTTCACACTCAGAAAGGAAAACTGTTACAAAAATTTTGTTTTTCCCCTTACAAAAGTGAAGTGCTAAAATAGTTTAACATATTCAATATTACAATAATTGAAAAATTTCTATCTTCCTGTTAATCTAAAATTTGTCATATATTTAAAGGTTATTTGAAATTTCTAAAAGCTTGACAATCTTCCCAGTGTCTGTTATATCCCAATACTGATCTGTATGTTAAAAAAATACAATGTTTTTAATCATAGTTTTAACTATTCTTAGTAAAAGTTACATATCATAGAAACCAAATTTACTTGTCAGTTACACTACCTTACTCTAAAGTTTCTCTAAAAGTACATGCAGTCAGTTTTAAGTTAGAACTTCTTCTTCAACAAAAAGGACTTTTTGTATTTGTCAGATATTATTATTTCTAAAGGTAGCTTCATTAATGAAAAAAATAAAGAAATCAAAGTATGTGATAGTCAGCCAAACTAGAGTGAAGACAAAGCCCTGCTCCCTCCCCCAACAGTGAAATCAAAAGTAAGTGCCGTCACCTGAGCTCTAGAACTAGGAAAAGGCAAAAAGCTGTACCTTCCTAGTCCTTCACACTTAGGAGTGTGGGAATGCAGGACTAGGAACACTGCAACACTGCCTGCAGTACTATAATAAGAGCAAAGCGTCCTGACAATTAAGCACCACCAAGAAATATTCAATTTTATAAATGTCATGCTTTTACCAACAAAAAATATTAGCAGTTCATTTCCCTGACCAGCACAAAAATAACACTAACATATTTTGAAGAAATAATTGGGCCAATACAGCAGCCAAAGCTACAGCCAAGTCAATCAAGCTCCTTCTAAGCCTCATTCCTGCACCTCTTAATTTGGCACATGTGCTCTCTTTTTCCCCAGTTGTGCAAAAAATGAGCTGCTCAGCTAAGATTCACTCTTGGAGTTGAAAGAATGCCATTTCCTTCCCTCTTCCCTTGTCTCACTTGGCTAATGCCTCTCCTAGGTCCACTCACTATATATTAATGGGAATGGACTAAGGTAGAAGTACTTGTTAGACTGCCTTTGCTGACAGGAATCTGGAACAGCACAGTGACTGAACTCTGCATACTTTTCAAAGGAAGGAATCTTTGTGTTAAAATCAATGACCAATGGAGTAAAGAAGAAATAGTAGCTGAGGGTAAAGGAATTAGTAAATGAAATTGTACATTGACAAAAATACATTACTTTGGTACATTGAAAAAGACCAGAGCAAGAGAATATTATCTCTTAAATATACCAGATGCCCAAAAGTGTAAATCCAAGATCATCCCTGCTTTGGGAATCTTCCAAGAGCTAATGGAAGCTTGCAAACCTGAGGGCCATCAATCTGGGAGACATTTTGATGAAATGATATGATAATGAAGTAGACCAAGTTAGTGACTAAGTAGACCACATCACTAAGTAATGTGCTAGTATCTTTCCACTTATTTTTCAGGTTACACCCACTATAAAGAAATTATTTGGGAAGAAATGTCTAGGAATAACTTCCCACTGTACTTTGGGAGCACTGGATCTTGTGGTGTACAACACCCAGCAGTCTGATCACTGTGCAACTATAAACTTTGATGAGCAATGCTTGAAAAGTTCCCTGGTTATAATGGGCAAAATATAGCAGATAAATGTCCAACATGCCAAGAGTGTTGTGCATAAATACATATATCACTTCCATTTTTAGGATGGGTGAAAAACTTTTAAACAGAAAAGGAAAAGAAAATGGATTTATGTTGGGAATAATACTATAAGCTTCCTATGGAGAGTCCAAAATCCCCTGGAGACTGGCTCACTCTAGAATGAGGAGGGATATGAAAGGTATTATGACACAACTAGACTAAATTGCATTTAGGTGTGAACACCACTTGTTTAACCACAGTATGGGAAATTGGTTTTCTGAGGTAAAACATATATCCTAACTGCAATCAGACTAATAATACACAATGACAACATCAAGCAGAGTGAACTGAACAGCACTGACCCACAAGACAGAAAAGGATTTATGGTACATAGTTGCTGGTCTATACTAAGTGGAACAAGGTGAACTTGCCTTGATGAGGAGTAATGTTCAGAAGAAAAAGAAGATTTATTATTTAAAGTGAGCGGATTAGAGGAAATTCTCTTCCAGGAGAAGGCAATGGGAGAGGGTCAGAATATAAAGAGGATGAGGCTTTAGTGAAGTGGGAGAGGTAGACTCTAGAAATGGAAATTTCTAGATCCCTATTTTGGAAAAGGGCTTGTACCCTGGCTCAGTCTATCTTCTTTGTTATTTTAAAAGAGATGAAGACCAAGGAATAATGGTTGTCCATCATAGCTACTAATGATCAAGGTACACACTTAAGGGAATCTTATGGACCTACAAACGTACGGGAATATATACTTTACGCTAATGCACTATGAGTACTCTCAGCCCAGGAATTGATCAGAATAAGATATCCTTTAGAAAAGTTAACAGGTATAGGAAATATTTTGAACACCTGTATCCTCCTAAGTGTGGGACGGAGGTTAGCCCTATTCTATAACAGCATACAAAGGAAAACAAGCCTGTGAACTAAGATAGGTGATTGATTTTCTCTTCCAATATCTTGTATCTCAGAAATAACTAAATCATGGCCTATGGTAATGACACATGTCCATAATAATAACTGGTTTATGGGCCAGGGTTTATTTTGTTGGTAAGACAGCAAATATATTTGTAATTCTTGCTGATTTTTCTCTTAATTGCAATTGATGTTCATCAAGCCCACACTGACGTGTGGTGTAACACTGGGATTGTTGGTAACATTCAATCAACTTATGTAAATAAGTCATATCATAATATTGATATTGATGATCAAATGTGTTGAAAGTTCAAATTGAAGCTGCCTCAGGATGTAATATGGATGGAAAATGACTGGCATGAAGAGCAAGATTTAGCTAACTATAGCTAGTTCCTATACTAAATAGTTCTGCAAAAGTTTATCACAGCATACTAACTATGGTATATCAAGGTGAGAGTGCAAGTAATCAAATTATTACAAAGGTATAAATATGTACATAATAGTTTTATATCTTGGATTGATTGTTTAAGTCAGTCCGTACCCCACATTGGCTACTTCAAATGTTAGGCATATTTATCTTGATACTATTGATGCATCTGTTATATAAATGTTAAAATAAATATAGATGCTCAAGAAAATATAATCATTTTACTGTAAGAGAACTTAGAACAGGGACCTGGGGATGGACTTTGAAGAAAAAGGTTAACTCAGCAAGCCTGGTTGCTCAAACCATGCACATTCTAAAGAAGTATCTGTCTTCCAAGCTGGTGCTTTATTTGTTTTTGTTTTCTGAACTCTAAGCCTTAGAATATTCTACAGAAAAATCGTATTTCTGTATTCTGAAAGCCTTGAGCCACAGTACTAACATAGACAGCTGATGCTAACAATACGATTCAACAAAATCAACGGTAAGGGAAATGCCAATCAAAGCCACAGTGAGATGCAACTTCACACACAAAGATACAGGTTATAGAAAATGTTGCTAAGGATGTGGAGAAACTGCACCTCTCATACCTTGTTCTGTGGAAATGTAAAATTTTGCACCAACTTTGGAAAACAGAGAGCAGTTCATCAAAAAATTAAACTTAAAAGTTACAATTCCACTGATAGGTTTATATCCAAGAAAAATGAAAACATATGTCCACACAAAAAACTTGTACATTGATGTTCATAGCAGCATTACTCATAATAGCCAAAAAGTGGAAACAACACAATTATCCAACCACTGATGAAAGGAGAAACAAAATGTGGTATATCAATACAATGAAATATTATCTAACAATAAAAGGAATGAACTCCTTATGCATGCTACAACGTAGATGGAACTTGAAAGCATTACCCTAAGTGAAATAAGCCAGTCACAATAGACTACACGTTGTGTGATAATTCCATTTATGCTAAATTTCCAGAATCTATAGAGACAGATACAAAATTAGTGATTGCTTAGGACTATGGTTTTTAAGCAGAAATGTCTAGGACTGGAGGTGTTGGACGTATTCTCAAATTGATTGTGGTAATGGATGTTTGCACAGTTCTACATACTAAATAGTGTCAATACACGGAAAAGCTCTTACATTTAATATGATTAATTGTGTGGTATGTGAATTGTATTTCAAACATAAACAAAAGCAATGCATTGGAACAGATTGCAAATATTTTTTAATGTTTATATTGTATAGATAACAAAGGCAGGTGTTGGCTAATATTTGTATTGTTAAAATGTTAGCAAATTTTGTTTACTGAAAAAAAATAAGTGAAGATGAAACTGACCATTAATTAAGAGCCTGATTAAAAAGACCAGTAACATGGATAATCTATGATCCAAACTAGAAGGACACTTTTGAGTGTTAAAGGGAATGTAACTAATATTATGTTGGATATAAAGACCCAGCCCAGGCCCCAACCCCATCTTCATTATGAGAATAAGTCACTGAACACAGCTGTCTTCATGAATTGGAAAAACATTAAATGTTAACGGATTTCCTCAAGGGGGATAGAATGTCATTAAAACTCCCCTCTCCTAAACAAATCTCTCAAGACACTGCTGCAACTCCATTCTAACACCCTGTGAACCTAAACCTTTGTAAGCCACTCCCCTGGCACTCCTCTCTCTCTCTTTTGCATGGAATATTGACTTCCATTTCCTGACTAACCACCATCAGGAAGAATCATCTTCTGTTCATAAATTCCTAATTAAATTCATTGGGAACTCCATGCCAGACATGTTCTTTGGTCTTAAGGCTAAGTTGGGTTGGAACATTTGGTGAGCTAGCCAGGAGACCAAAGAACTGCTGGTCATAAAAGTCAAGAATACCAGGAAGGGAGACTCCTCAGGGGGAATTCTGAGATGGTCTGTAACATTTCTATGAGGAGGGATAGCTACCCTCCTAAATGAATGGGGACTTCCCAGAGAATACGGGAACACCAAAGACTACACAGCCAGGATGTCAGTACTCCTGCAGCAGGCCATAGGACAGTTAGGATTTCAGTGGATGGGGAGAGAAACCCAGGCCAAAAGACCCAACTCTTACAACCAATGGGCCCTACACTCCTCTTGCAAAGGAGGCCTGACAAGCTCCTTTTTGCCTCACATAAGAGATTGGCAAAGATCCCCAAATAAGAGATATATACAGAGACACTAGGGATTGGAGGTCAAAGGAACTAACGATCTTTTGGTCCCCTACTAATGAACATAGGGTTTTGGCACTCATGCACACTGAAGTGGAATGTGTCTTAATATTTGAAAAATGGTCCCAACCCAGTGGGCATACATCAGCCATTGTTGGGTGTGGGAGCCAAAACATTGAGGCAACACAATAACAACTACTAATGCTGGTTATTGGGAATAGCTATTGCTTTGCAAATTACTGTACTTCAATTCTGTCTCTGGTGGCAGGTAGTCAAAACTATCCAAAGAGGCAGGCTAAGTGGTCACCCATAAATGTACCTTCCTCCAGATGCATGGTTATGGTGCATCAGTATAAGTTACCAGAAACCATCAAAAAATTACTGCCACCAATAAAGAATTGGAAAGTGGGCATTATAATCATCACTCGGAGCCCATTTAATAGCCCAGAATGTTCAATAAAGAAGCCTGTGGGGGTGCCTGGCCGATAACTATTGTTTACAGAGAACTTAACAAAGTAACTCCTCTTTTGTTTGTAGCTGTACTGAACATAGTTACATTATTACAGGGCATAAATATTCGGAAAGCCATTTTCATTTTATGTTGGATCTTGCTAATGCATTTTTTAGTATTTCTTTAGGTTCCTCCAGTCAGCCTGTATTCACTTTCACGTGAGAAGAACAGTGGTGGACATTTACTGTGCTACTGCAAGGATATGTTCATAGTCCCACTGTCTACCATGGTTTGGTCACCCAAGATTAAAAACTGTGGAAACTTCCAGTAGAGGTCACTCTTTTTCATTATATTGATGATCCTATATTGACTAGTAACTCCTTTGCAGAATGGAAAACTACTGCTAAGACTGTGGTGGCCCATCTTGAGAGCCAAGGATGGGTGTAAATTGGGACAAATTACAAGGGCCTGGATGCCCTGTCAAATCTTATGTGCTATTTAGTTGGGTAAGACTGAAACTATTTCCTCTGCTGTTTTTGATAAAGTGCAAAATTATCCCACCCAACATACTCCTAAATTGCTTATGACTTTCTATGGTTTGTTGGGTTACTGGAGACCATTTATACCTCATTTAATTCAGAGTTTAAACTCTTGTGTCTCTAGTTAGAAAAGGAAAAATATGGAAATTGCATGTTCCACAGTAAGCTGCTTTTGTAAAGTCCAAACAGGCTATTGACAGGCTCACATTTTATGAGAGGTGGTCCCAGATGTGCCTTGTGCATTAGATGTGGTCAGTACTGATACTGGCTTTGGGTGGGTCATGCGCCCATGGCAACAGGCAAAGCAAGTTACCATCGGCTTTTGGTCTCAGCTCTGGAAAGTATCTGAAATATGGTATAGCCCCATTGAAAAATAACTATGTACTGCCCTTAATGGCTTACTGAAAGTTGAAGGACTAACTCAGAAATTTGTTAGTCTGTGAAATTTACCCTGTGAAATTTAGAACAGCATTCTCCACACAGGTGTGAATATGGGACACTGCCACTAAGCCTTACTCTGACAGTGCACAATTGAGCACATTAATTAAATAGAAAGCTTATCTGCTACAGTGCATTATTTTTGCTTGTTTGTTTTTGTTTTTTGTTTGCATGGACAAGCACCAGGAATCAAACCCAGATCTCTGGCATGGCAGGCAAGAACTTTGCTTGTTGAGCCATCGTGGCCCACCCAATGCAGTATTTTTAACAACAGCCCTCTTGGCACAGAAATGCATGATATCTTAGGATCAGTTTCCCATGTGGATGAACTATGCTTTCCCCTCCCTGCTGATCCTCCAAAATGACTGTTTCTGTGCCCACTGCTGGCAGATGTGATAGTATATCTGTTTCTGCCTGGTATACTGATGGATCAGCACGTGGGTAGCCCACTACCAGGATGGCAGTAGCCATGTAACTTAGTATAGACACTAAATAGTGGTAAACTGAGACCATGAAACAAGCCAATGGACTGAATTAAGGGCTGTCTGGATGGTCATTGTCCATGAACAGGAGATGCATTCACTGTTTGTACTGACAATTGGCAGTGGTCCCGCCAGAGTCTGGGCAGTGTGGGTTGCCACATGGAAGTAAGAACAAAGAACTATTGAGGGTCACCCTTTATGGGAAAAAGACATGTGAGAAGACATCTGGATTACCTGTCACAAATGAAAGTAATCAGGTTTAATGTCTCTTCCCATAATACTGATTATTTACCTGGCAATATTGAAGCAGATATTTTAGCAATAATTCATAGCCTAGAGCCAACATCACATGAAGCTGCTGAATGGTTGCATGGGAAAACAGGACACAGAGGATAGCAAATTCTGTGGGTACTGGCAGAGCAGTTTCAGCTGCCCATCAACAGACAATAGCTAAAGGATATTGTGGATACCTGTCCCTCTTGTTCACTGCAATGCCAAAAGACGATAAACTCTGTCACATTGATGGCAAGCAGATTCCAGTCACCATGTGGCATATAGATTATATTGGGCATCTTCCCTTATCTGCAGGTGCAAAACATGCCTTTATAGATATGACCATGGACCCAGTAGGGAAAGCTAACCAAAGAGTTATAATACCGAGTTTAGAAAAGCTAAGTGTATTTGTTGGGGTCCCCACACATGTGGACAGTGATAGATGGACCCCCTTTACTGAACATTTAACCCAAGCCTGGGTTATGGAGCATGACATCTTATGGACATTTCATTTCCCTTAAACCCCACAGAAGTGTGGTTAATTGTACTGCTCTTTAAAATAGCAGTAAAAAGATGACAAATAATCTTTGCAACATTGAATGTGCTGGTTGTATCTGGTCCTCACAAGCCTCAATTCATGGCCCCAAGATGCTTCTCCCACTCCTGTTGAACTGGTAATATTAGGTACCATGCCAGTGCTACAAACTCAGGTGAAAGGTCCAGCAATACTACACCCACAACAAGGTAATGAAAATAACTTACTCTTGCCTGCACCTCAAGGATTAGAAAATGTTGAAAATAAGCTTGATTGACCATGGTCCTGGCCAATGCAGCTGTGCTGGTCACAGGAATTCTAAGTCCGTGGGGACATTGTAGTTGCCCCAAATATAAGTATTAGGTCACAGCTTATACATAAAATGCCAAAAGTTTTATATGTAACCAACCTGGTACCATGATACCTCAAGGCACAGCATGTATTCTTTGTGGATACTTATCATGCCCAGGGTAACCATGGAATCTCCTCCAGAAGTCTCCCTAGAATTGCAAGGAGAATAGGTTTGGTATCTCAAACAACTTCATATTACCCCTTCTCCAGAAACATTTCTGCCTACTAATGGAAGTTTAGCTTGAATTCTGTTAGCTCAACAATAATTGCCTTTCATAGTTTCCTGTAAACATCTTCCTTTTTGCCGTTAGTGTCACAGAAAACACCTTTCTGCTATAGCCTTCTTTGGTAATCTTCATGCACAATAAATTTCAGTGCCAACTGTGCACTGAACTGTCATTGTCGGGCACCAGCAGTCCGTCTTAGTCTGTGGCCCCTGCAAATTGGACTGTATGGAACACCGTGCTCACCTGGAAAAATTCAGCACATCAGAAAATCTGTAAAAGATTCTCATTTAACTCTGAAATCACAGGTTTTCATCACTTTGTGGGGTTGTTATCTCTGTGTGAGGTATTCCTAGTGTTTTATTGTCTCCTATACTGTTTTAGAATATTGATGCAATGTGTGTTCTGTGGTCAGCATAGCCTGTGTGGGGGTGGATTGTGAGGTCCCAGGGACCAGGCCCTGGCCCCTCCTTCACTATGAGAACAAGTTACTGCATGCAGCTACCTACATGACCAGGACGGACATGAAAGGTCAACAGATGGTCTCAAAGCAAAAGAATGTCATTAGAACTCCCCTCCTCTAATCAAATCTCATGAGAACTTGCTGAACTCCTTTGCCACACCCTGTGAACCTGAGCTTTCATCAGCCACTCCCAAAGCACTCCTGTCTTTTATGCAGCACATCGACTTCATTTCATGACCAGCCACCACTGGGAAAAATATTCTCCTATCAGTAACTCCTTAGTTAAAATCATGGGTAACTCCATGCCAGGCATGTTCTTTGGCCTCAGGGTTAAGTCAGGATGGGACACTGAAATAACAGACATAAACTGGGACTCTCTCAGGCAAAATGAGGTACATGACAATTCTACCCAACACTAATGGGCTTGAGCTTTCTGGCAAATTTAATGAAGGTCTACAGATTACTGGATGAAAAAGACTTGGTTTATATTTTAAATAATTGATATTGAAAGAAATATTTTGCAAAGAATGGATTTGATTTGTGGAACTAGTAGGACTGGAGAATGGAAACTACTTTGAAGAACATTAGAGTAATTCCTGCAAAGAAGGATGATTGGAGAGAAGATTAAGATGGTGGCATAGAGAGATGTGGGATTTAGTTCATTCTGTAGGACACACACTAAATAGCCAGTAACTGTCTGGAACAACTGTTTGAAGGGCTTCTGAGACAAGAAGCACATCACACACCAACCAGGAATGAATTGAAGGACTGAGAGAGGTAAAACATAGCACAGAACCATAAATTCTTCCATGCTGTGGAGGTTGGTGTCCCTTCACCAGTGGCATGCAGATTGATTTGGAGTTTTTCCCCAGTGGGAAATAGGAGCCCTCTCTACTAGAAGCAAGGGAAGGGGAGCTCAGCCACACTCCAATTGCAGATTAGAATAACAATTTCAGACTGCTGAACACAAGCTCCCAGCACAGACAAATCTACAACACAAACAAAAAGTAAACACTGTATCAGCCCTGCTCTCAGCAGGTAGAAGGCAGGCCTGAGGAAAGAAAATTGCAGCTACTGGAGTTAGCATAACTCAGAAAGCTGTAAAAGGGCTATGACCCCCAGGGAGCAGCTCTATTAACAGATTTTTTCCTCCCTTTCCATTTTCTTAAAAGCAACCTATTAAAGAAAGTAGCAGACATACTCAGTTTTCAGCCCTGCCCCAGGCAAAGGTGGGAGTAGGGGTGAATAAAAGAAAATGTAACTAATCAGGTAAAGGACATAGTTCTCTAAAGGACATACCCTTTCTAAGAAAGTGGGGCAGGACCCAGAACAAGTGACAACTCTCACTAAGAATTTAGACCTCAGGGATTGAGATATCAGCATCAGTTTGGATGTACAGAAAGTGGCGGCCAACCGTCTCAAACATGCAACAGTTTCAACCTAGAAAAACTGAAGCCCAGCCTGTCTCAAACACACTCCTGGCATGGGGTGGGGGTGGGGGGGACTGTTTGTCCTGTAACTTTTCTTCCACCTTGCATGGAACAGGAAGTTGAAGAGTAACTATCATCACCCCCACAATAAAAGATGGGGAACAAAGCTCAGCACATATGGTGACTGTTATTTAGTGAATTCAGACCTCAGGACCTAGAAAACAGAAGCAGTTAGTCTGTCTTAAAACTGTGTCTCAAGAATGCCCCTGGAAGGAAAGAGATCTGCTGAGAATTTGGCCTGTAGGGATCAAAAGGCTGACAAATACAACCTGCTGGGCAGGATAGAAAATCATAGAATTAAGAAGTTTTATAGGAAAGACTGGCACACTGTTAGATCTCATTCCCAGGGAAACTTGATAATAATATGCCACCTTCCTGAGTCCTAGGCCTGTATTGTCTGTTAAAATCTGATTGAGGTCAATCCATCCTATCTGGGGGAACATTCTGCCTAGGGCCAGACCTCTAGGTAAAAGTTGTTAGAGGTGATGAAAGGAGTGTTAAAAACATAGAAAGTCAAAGCCAAAACAAAAACTAAACAGCAGATCAACATTCCCTGAAGAGGAAGAAGAAAGAGAAAGCTTTCTCCTAGGGGTAAAACAACTATACAAAAAACGACAATCTTGAAAAAGTTGCAAATAGGCAGGGCAAGATCAGAAAAATAAAAGCTAAATAAATTATGATTAGTTCAACAGAAGCTAAGCTGGAAGCCTAAAATAAGTTGAGCAGAATGCCAAAGAACACATAGAGAACAAAGCCAAACAATGAGAAAACTCTAGGCAAAAGAAATGACATCCAGAATAAACTAATCAAGAAAATCAGATGTCTATACACCAGCAAAAAACTCATACTACAAAGCATGAATATATGGCCTAGCCAAAGGGACAAATTAAAAGTTCAGATGACATATAGGAGTTGAAACAGCTAATAAAAGATGTTAAACAAATCTTCTAAATCAAATCAATGGGTTGAAGGAAAATGTGGCAAGAGATGTAAGATATTAAGAAGACAGTGGGTGACAATAAAGAAGAACTGAGACACTTGAAAACAATAACAACTTTTGGGAAGGAAAGACATAATAGAAGACATGAAAAAACACACTGGAGATATGCAACAGCAGACTTGAAGAGGCAGAAGAAAGGATTAGTGAACAAGATGACAGGACATGTGAAATCCTACACACAAAATAATAGATAAAGAAAAGAATAGAAAACTATGAACAGGTTCTCAAGAAACTGAATGGCAACATGAAACACATGAATATAGTGTTATAGGTATCCCAGAAGGAGATGGGAAGGGAAAAGGGGGCAGAAAGAGTAACTGAGGAAATAACCACTGAAAATTTCCCAACTCTTATGAAAGACATATAATTACAGTTGCATGAAGAACTGTATACCTCAAACAGATCATATCCAAATACACTTACTCCAGCACACTTACTAATCAGATTGTCAAATGTTAAAGAAAAAGAATTCTGAAAGAAGGAAGAGAAAATTGATCTATTACATACAAGGAAAACTTGATAAGACTAAGTGCAGATTTCTCAGCAGAAACCATGGAACCAAAAAAAGGCATATATGTGGTACTGGAATATAATACCAACATCACACACATGTATGATACTGAAATAAAAATTACCATTGTATAATTCCATACCTGACAAAGCTGTCCTTCAAAAATTAGTATGAGTTTAAAATATTTACTGGTGAACAGATACTGAGAGAGATCATGAATAAGAGATGTGCTCTAAAAGAAACGCTAAAGGGAGTAAAACAGAAAGATAGGAAAACACAGAAAAGAGAGTTTGGAGACAAGTGTAGAAAGTAATATTATTAATAAGGGTAACTAAAGGGTAAAAGAAGAGAAAAAAGCAAGATATGACATATAAAATCCAAAGGACAAAATGGTTGAAAAAAATACTGCCTTTACAGAAATAACATTAAATGTGAATGAATTAAACACACCAATCAAAAAAGTAGTTTGGCAGAATGAATATAAAAACAGGATCCATCTATTCACTTTCTACAAGAAGCTCATTTTAGAATTAAGTTGAAAATGAAAGTTTGGGAAAAGATGTTTCAAGAAAACAGCAATCAGGTTAGCTATACTAACTTCAAATGTAATACAATTAAAAGAGACAAAGAAAGACAGTATGTATTAAGAAAAGAGAAAATTCATTAAGAAAAATAAATACAATCATAAATATTTATGCATCTAGCCAGAGTGCCTCAAAATACATGAAGCAAATACTGACAACATTGACAGGAGAAATACATACCTCTACAATAATGGTTGGAGATTTCAATACACCACTTTAATCAATAGGTACAACATTTAGACACGGGATCAGTAAGGAAATACAGATTTTGAATATGATAAATGTGCTGGTTTTAAAGTACTGCATACCCCCTAATCTCCATTTTTAATCTGATCCAATAGTGTGGGGACAGCTATTTCTTTTCATCCTAATTCGAAACTGTAGGTTTGAAACTTTTGATTGGATTATCTACACAAAGATGTGACACATCCAATTGTAAGCATTACCTTTTCACTAATTGGAGATGTGATTCCATCCATTTGGGTGGGTCTTGATTCTTTTACTATTTAAAATAGGAATAGTTTGGAAAGAGCCAGAAATGATGGAGCAGATAGAAAGTTCAGAACAGCGCTGACAGGCAGAAAACAGGGACATGGATGTTTGGAGATGCTTGGAGTCCAGGAGATGTCACCATGAGATGTTAAGCAAACCAGAATCTGGAGAGAGCCAAGGGAAGCCGAGAGATGAACGCCAGCCCTGGAGAAGCAAAGTGACAAACCCCAACAGAAACAGAGGTTGAAAGCAATAGAGCCCAGGAGCAAGGGACCAGCAGATTGTAGCCACATACCTTCCCAGTTCACAGAGTGGTTCCTAACCAATCAGCCTGTCTTGAGTAAATGCAATCTCTTGTTGGTGCCTTAATTTGGACACTCTCACTTCTTTAGAATTGTAAACTTTAACTTATTGAATTTAAAAGCCATTTCAGGGTGGCTGCCGTGGCTCAGCAGACAGAGCTCCGACCTGCCGTGCTGGAGGTCTGGAGTTCGATTCCTGGTGCCTCCTGCCCATATGCAAATTAAAAAAAAAAATTCTGTATTAAAAGCCATTTCATTTCTCGTATATCACATTTTGGGAGCTTGCAAACTAACACAATATATTAACTAGACTTAACAGACATTTGCATAACATTACACCCCACAACAGTTGAGGGCACATTTTTTTACATGCTCAGGAATCATTTTTCAGGATAGACTACATGTCAGGTCACAAAGTGGGTCTCAATAAATTTAAAAAAACTGAAATTATAGAAAACATTTTCTTGGAACATAATGGAGAGAAGTGAGAAATCAATAACTGGCGGAAGGCTAAAAAATTTACAAATATATGGAGACAACACACTTTTCAACAACCAGTGGGTCAAGGAAGAAATTTTAAGACAAATCAGTAATTATATCAAGTCAAATGAAAATGAATACACAAAATATAAAAATTTATGGCATGCAGTGAATGCATTGCTGAGGGAGAAATTTCTTGCCCTGAAAGCCTATATTAAAAAGAAGAAAGAAAAAAAAAATCAAGGATTTAATTGCTCATCTGGAAGAACTAGAGAAAGAACAGCAAAATAACCCCAAAGCAAACAGAAGGAAAGAAAAAAAAAAAGCAAAGAATAGAGAAGAAATGAATGAAATGGAAAATGTACAAACAATAAACTATATAGTGAATCAGCAAAACCAGAAGTTGGTTCTCTGAGAATTAAAAAAAAAAATTGATGGACCCTGAGCTAGACTGCAAAATAGAGGATACAAATAAGTAAAATCAGAAATCAGAGGGGTGACATAACTGACCCACAAAAATAAAGGAGATAATGAGAGTATACTAAGAGCAACTATATGCTATCAAACTAGAAAACGCAGATGAAATGGACAACTTCCTAGAAAAGCATGAACAATGAACATTAACTTGAGAAGAAATAAAAGACCTCAATAAATCAGTCGCAAGTAAATAAATTGAATAAGTGATCAAAAATCTACCAGGAGTAGGGCAGACAACAAAGACACAGTGGCAGAGATTTTGCCTGCCATGCCGGAGACCCAAGTACAATTCCCAGTGCCTGCCCTTGTGAAAAAAGAAAAAAAATCTACCAGGAGTGGCAGAATTCTTGCCTGTCATGTCAGAGATCAGGGTTTGATTCCTGGAGCCTGTCCATGCCCCAGATAATATATAAATATGTAAATAAATAAATCTACCAAGAAAGCAAAGCCCAGGACTGGATTGTACCACATGTGAATCCCACCAAACATTCAAGAAAGAATTAATGCCAATACTGGTCAAGTTTTTCAGTCACCCTATGATTAAAGCCAGATAAAGATAGCATAAGAAAAGAAAATTACAGACAAATCTCCTCAATGACTATAGATGCAAAACTTCTCACCAAAATACTTTGAAATAGAATCCACCAACACATTAAAAGAATTACAGACCATGACCAAGTGGGTTTTACTCCAGTTATGCAAGGGTTGTCCAACACAAGAAGATCAATTAATGTACTATAATACATCAATAAATCAAAGGGGAAAACACCCGATCATCTTGAAGCAGAAACGACATTTGACAAAATTTAGCAGCCATTCTTCATTGAAACACTTCAAAAGATAGGAATAGAAGGATACTTACTCAACATGATAAAGGGAATATATGAAACGCCCACAGCTAATATTATACTCAGTGTGGAAAAACTGAAAGCTTTCCCCTTAAGATTTGGGACAAAAGAAGGATACCCACTTTCATCATTGCTGTTCAACATTGTAGTGATAGTTCTAGCTAGAGCAATTAGGCAAAAAGAAAAAATGGCATCCAAATTGGAAAGGAGAAAGTAAACATTTCACTATTTGCAGATGGCATGATCTTATACGTAGAAAATCTCCCCCCCCCCAAATTACAGTAAATCAACTAGAGCTAATAAATAAGTCCAGCAAAATGGAAGGATACAAGTTCAACAGGCAGAAATCAGTAATGTTTCTATATACTAGTAATGAGCAATCTGAGGAGGAAATAAAAAAAATCTGTTTACAGTAACAAACAAAACAATCAAATATTCAGGAATACAAGTGACCTATGCACAGAAAAATACACAACATTGCTAAAAGAAATCAAGGAAGACCTAAATAAATGGAAGAATATACAGTGTTCATGGCTTGGAAGACTAGAGTTAAGATGTCAGTTCTATCCAAATTGATTTATAGATGCAATGCAACACCAATCTAAATCCCAACTTATCCGCAGAAATCAAAAAGCCAATAATCAAATTTATTTGGAAAGGAAATATACCTTAAATAGCTAAAAATATCTTAAGAAAAAATGAAGAAGGAGGTCTCACACTGCTTGATGTTAAATCATATTACAAAGCTACAGTGATCAAAACAGCATTGTACTGGCATAAAAGTAGATATGCTGATCAATGGATTAGAGTTGAGAACTCAGAAATAGACCCTTTAATCTATGGACAATTGATTTTTGATAAGGCAGCCAAGTCCACCTAACTGGGATAGAAGAACCTCTTCAACAAATGGTGCTTGGAGAAATGGATATCTATATCCAAAAGAAAAAAAGAGTACCCCATATCACACTTTATATGAAAATTAACTCAAAATAGATCAAAGATATAAACAGTAGAGATAAGATCATAAAACTTTTAGAAGAAAATGTAGGGAAATATCTTAAAGTTCTTGTGGTAGGAGGTAGTTTTCTAGACCTTACACTCAAAGCACAAGCAATCAGAGAAGAAACAGCTAAATGGAATTTCCTCAGAATTGAATACATATGTGCATCAAAGGACTTTGTCAGGACAGTAAAAAAGCAGCCTACATAATGGGTGGCAATATTTGGAAACCACATATTGGATAAAGGTTTAATATCCAGAATATATAAAGAAGTCCTACAACTCAACAAAGAAAGACAACCAAATTTAAAAAAAAAAAAAGGCAAAAGACATGGATACACACTTATCCAAAGAGGAAGTACGATGGCTCAAAAGCATATGAAAACATGCTCAAGTTCACTAACTATTATGGAAATGTAAATCAAAACCCCATTGAGATACCCTCTCACACCTACTAGAATGGCCATTAACAGAAAAAAGAAAACTACAAATGTTGGACAGCATGTGAAGGCATATGTACACTTGTTCACTGTTAGTGGGAAGGTAGAATGGTGCACCCACATTGCAAGGCAGTTTGGCATTTCCACAGGAAGCTAAGAATAAAATTGCCATATGATCCAACAATCCCATCACTACTTGTATACTCAGAAGATCTGAAAGCAGGGACATGAATAGACATTTGCACATCAATATTTATAGTGGCATTATTGATGATTGCCAATGGATGGAAATGGCCCAAATGTCCACCAGTTGGCAAATGGATACACAAACGTAGACTATGGAATATTACACAGCACTAAGATGGAATAAAGTCCTGATGCATGCAACAATGTGGATGAAACTTGAGGACATCATGTTGAGCAAAATAAGCCAGAAACAAAAGGACAAATATTGTATGGTTTCACTAATATGAAACTAACTATAAAGAGCAAACTCTGAGAGTTAAAGTTGAGAACACAGGTTTCCCAGAGACAGAAAGAGGATAGAAATGGACATTTGATGCATAAGGAGTACAGAATGTTTAACAAGATTAATTATAAGGATTCAGAAATGGGTTGTACAGTACTGTGTGATGGTAGTACAGTATTGTAAGTATAATGAACAAAGCTGAGTGTGAATATGGTTGAAATAGGAAGGCTATGAGATGTAAGGCACCAGAAGGAAAGATGGAAGATAAAACTGGGAGTATATAACTTAGAAAAATCTAGAGTGGAAAATATAAGAAAGTTTTATCATGAGTGATGTTAGGTTTGGGGCTATAAAGGATTCCACATGAGACATCAAGGTAATATGCAAAAGATAAATTTGGTATATCAACTATAAATAAAGATGGGGCTAAAAGAAAGGGGTATAAGATTTTTCTTTTTCTTTTTTTCTCTTTTTTCTTTGTGGAAGAAATAGAAATGTTCTCATATAGATTGTGGTGGTGAATGCATAATTATGTGATGATATCAGAAGCCACTGATTGCACACTTAGGACAGATTGTGTGGTGTGTGAATAAAACTGTTTAAAAGTAGAGGGATACAAGTGCTGGAGAAGATATGGAGAGTGAGATATACCCATTCAGTGTTGGTATGGAAGTAGAATGCTGTAGCCCCTCTGGAGAGCACAGCAGCAGTTTCACAGGAATCTAAGAATAGGGTTGTCATATGATCCTGCAATCCAGTTACTAGGTGTATACTAGAAGAACTGAATGTAGGTACATGAATATGTGCCCAAGGATACATCTACTGATAAGCAGAAGGGTGAGCTTTGGTTTATACATATAATCGAATATTGTGTCACTTCAGAAAGAAATAAAGTCACGAGGCATACAATGAGGTGAATGGACCTTTAGTACATTATGATGAGCAAGATAAGCCAGAAATGAATGGACAAATTGTGTATGTTCTTACTAATAGAAACTAAATATAAAGAGCAAACTCTGAGAATTAAATTTAAGAGCACAGGTTATAACACATAGAAAGTGGGCAGAGATTGGGCAATTGATGACTAAGGAATACAAAATGTTTATAAAATAAGGCTCATTGTAAATGTTCTTAGATGAATGGCTTTTACAGAAGTCACATTTTTGCTGAGTTTTAACTGTTATCTCAAAATTCTGAAATGCTGTGCTCTTTGTGTATAACCTGGTAATTCCTTGTCACTGTGGGTATCTGTGTGACACATAAGAATTGGAGTTAGAGTTCTGCAACTCTGAAAGTCAGCATTATTCCATGCAGAAACTGTTAAAGAAGTTGAAAAAGAAATCAGACGCCAATTAGAGATACGAATGAAGCTGATAGGGTTAGCTCTAAGGTAAATCAGAGTACAGAATAAAGGATGCTACTGCTTGTATTTTAAAACTTCAATCTCTCTATGAGAACAAAGGAAGAAATATTTATTTTATGCAAAATTTAAATTTTCTGTAGCCTCTGATTTAACCTATCTCATCAGTTTATTTAAACAACTCAATTACACGGAACCTACATTATGGAATACAGTCTTGTGATATGATATGGGTTATTTTAATGTGGCAATACATTGCAGAGTATTTTGGGAAGAAAAAAAATTAAGTATTTGAAAAGCCACCTGAGTGACTGGAGAAAAATGTGGAAGTATTAAAATTCCCCATTTAGGGAATTCCTGATATTCTTTCAAGAAGTGTGGACTCCTGATTCAATAAGCCAAGCACTCAAAATCTTGAGGCTCTTTGGAAACTTATTTTGGTAATGGCAAAGCTAAGCTTACTTTTTACTATGTCTGAGTCACCCCAGAGAACCTCTTTTGTTGCTCAGATATGGCCTCTCTCTCTCTCTAAGCCAAACTCTTCAAATAAACACACCAACCCCTGTACATGGGACATGACTCCAAGGGATGAGCCTGGCCCTGGCATCATGGTACTGACAATGCATTATTGACCAAAATGGGGAAGAGAAATGAAACAAAATAAAGGTGTAGTAGCTAAGATATTTCAATTAGAGTTGAGCGGTCTTATGCAAGCCTCAGCCAGCTATTACATACTGTCACAGTATACCAAGCTCCAACTAACAGTATTCCTGAAAACCCTAAAGAATACACAGAGCTCTAAGACTTTATAAAAGTTTTTCCTACTAGGTTTATTTTTTTTTTCAGAAAATTTAAGTCTCCAGATTGATCCTATGATAGATAATGGTGGAAACCCAGGCATACCAGTATTTCCAAAAATATCAACCAGTTTCATTCACCTACCTCATAATGTCAATCCCATTTGTTAGCATGAATATGTTAGAATGGTCATTGCAACATAGCCCTAAAGATTGAGAGAATGATCAAATTAGATGGAGAAGTTGTAATTGAGAATTTAGGAGTAAACGAATAATTATGACTACTAACTCATTATATAGATATTTCTTTTTATTTTCTAGTGTATGAAAATAAGCAGAAGGAAATAGCTGAAATTGTTGAACTGTAACCCAGTGGCATTGATCTTTTATAATAATTGTATAACTATATAGACATCCCCTTTTGTCCATGTGATTGTAAAAACCTGTGGCTGATACCCCCTTAATCCAGTGTATGATGAGTAATGAAAAAAAAAAGACATCTATGAAAAAAAAAAGCTGGCAATATGGTGGAAGACCCCTAGATAAGCTATGGGTAATAGTTAATAGTACTCTTTAATAACCTTTCATCAATTTCAGCAAATGTAATTACTGTTAAAAATAGTAGAATTGCATTAAAAAAGTGCTATCATCAATTGTAACAAATTTTCCTCACCAATGCAAGGTTTGGTGATAGGGAGGCTCATGGGAATCATGTGTTTTATGCATGATTGTTCTCTAAACCCAAAACTTAACTAATAATTTTTTAAAAGAATAATTGTCTACAGTAAGGAATTTAGTGGGAATTGGGAAAAGTGGATTTAACAGATATTTAGATATATTTACATTATATAAAGACTTGTCGACTAATGAGGTATAGAATCTAATAAAAAGAAAACGTTTGAAGATAAAGAAAAGAGAACTGCTGGTTGATGGAGGTATGAATAGGTAGCACCTTGGACATAATTAAGGAGGTTATATTCAGATATTTTAGAGCTGTGCTGCAGTTATTACAGTTATTTTCAGAGCTGAAGCTGGATTTGTCTTTGGGATTGTAAAAAATGTAGGACTTTTTAAAGTGCAATGACATTTGAAAACCCAGAGAAAAAGAATATTTGATCATCTGAAATTAAAAGGAGAATAAGAAGAAGTGCAGAGAAGGTTTGCAGTTTTACTTGAGATCAGTGGGTGAAAAAGGTAAGCAGAAATAAAGAAGGATGGAGATTCAGTATTGTTTGATTAAGATCTATTACTATATGTATACCATAAATTTTTAAATGTTGCAAATTTCTGGTTACATGAACTTTATTTCAGCAGCATGAGCTGTTCAAATATAGGAGAGAAGAAAGTCCAAATCTAAAAAAGTAAAATTTAATATTTGATGCAAATACAATGACTAGTGGAGGTTGAAATGATGTACTCCAGGTCTACATTAGATGGGGAATCACTGAAGATAGAGGATAATTGATTGAGAAAAGAGCAATGTGTCAAAATGGCTCAATACAGTCAAAGCATTTACGAAGTAACAAGACTTTAAAAAAATTGTAGAAGAGTATGGGATGATAGATTTTAATATCTGTGAGAATGATCTGTTCCTGATTGTTCTAGTTTGCTAGCTGCTGGAATACAATATACCAGAAACAGAATGGCTTTTAAAAAGAAGAATTTAATAAGTTGCTAGTTTACAGTTCTAAGGCCGAGAAAATGTCCCAATTAAAACAAATCTATAAAAATGTCCAATCAAAGGCATCCAGGGAAAGATACCTTGGGTCAAGAAGTCTGATGAAGTTTAGAGTTTCTCTTTCAAGTGAGAAGACACATGGCGAACACAGTCACACTTTCTCTTTCATCTGGAAAGGCACATGGTGAACACGGTCAGTGTTCCTCTCTCATCTGGAAGGGCACATGGCAGACATGGCATCATCTGTTAGCTTCTTCTCCTGGCTTCCAGTTTCATGAAGTTCCCTGGGAGGCATTTTCCTTCTTCATCTCCAAAAATCGCTGGTTGGTGGAGTCTGCTTTATGGTACTGCAGCATTCTCTGCTCTCTCCAAATCTCCTTCATTCTCCAAAATATTTCCTCTTTTATAGAAATATAAAAAACTAATCAAGACTCACCCAAATGGGTGGAGACATGCCTCCACCTAATCCATCTTAACAACCACTCTTGATTAAATCACATCTCCAGGGAGATTATCTAATTACAGATTCAAACATACAGTATTGAATAGGGATTTTTCTACCTTTACGAAATGGGATTTAGATTAAAACATGGCTTTTCTAGGGGACATACATCCTTTCAAACCAGCACACTGATATTAAATTGAAAGATTGGTCTTTGGAAGTAGATATCTTGGAGCAAGGTTTTGGTAATAGGTACAATATTGAGGGATTTTGGTTCATTAGGAGGAAATAGTGTTACCTAAGGTTGTTCTCCTGACATTAACATCATCCAGGATACTTGCAATTCTTTCTATCGAGAAAAGTTAAAATCCTCAGCAACTGGGGGTGTCTGTGGTAATGAAGAGGCATGAAGGAAAGCATACATAATATGCTTCCATATATCATGGATCACAAGTCTGTGAAGGTTTTCACTCTGTGTCTTAGTTTGTTAAAGTTGGTGGAATGTAATATAACAGAAATAAGTTGGTTTTTACAATGGGAATTTATTAACTCACAGATTTACAATTCTGAGACCAAACAAATGCCAAAATCAAGGTAGCAAGAGGGCAATACCTTTCTCTTGAAGAAAGACTGCTGTCAATTTGGGACTTCTCTGCTACATGGGAAGGCACATGGTGGCATCTGCTTGTCTTTTTCTCCCAGTTTTCATTGCCTTTATCTTTGGGCTTTTCTCTCTCTCTCTCTGTGTGTGTGTGTGTGTGTGTGTGTTTTCCTCTTGTTTTATTCTCTTATGAAGGATTTCCATAAGAAGACTGTGACCCACCTTGAATAAGTTGTGCTACATCTCAATTGAAATAGCCTAATTAAAAGGTCCCACCCACAATAAGTCTACACCCATAGTAATGGATGAGAAGAAAATGATCTTTTCTGGGATGCATAATGCTTCAAGCCATCATACACTCTAAGGATGAATGAATGATATTTAAGAGTCAGCCAGAGAAGAAGGAGCATGCTTACATGACCTATCAACAATATGGTAACTGGAGTAGAGAAGAATAAGCAGAAATACTGACCAGAGTAATAAGTAGTGGTGTTAGGAATCGTTGGTTTCTTATCAGGCAAGGATATATAGAATTATTTTGTTAAAAATACTTAAAATAGTGGTGAATATTTTAAACGAAGACTGAGAAGTCCAAACTGCAGAGTAGAATAGTTAGGAAGGAAGGAACAAAAGACAGATCAGAGAAGGGGAAGTGATAAAATGCAGATGAAGGGAGGTGATTAAATTTTCTTTAGTGACCACAACAACCAAAGAGAACACAGGATGGCTCCCCAGAATTTTGAAAGTATTTGTGCTAAAATTGGCATTTTGAATTCATGGACTTCCTATACAATCTATCTTTTGGAAAGAAGAATAGCCTTTGAAGGTTTAGTAGATGTGAGTAAAATCATAAGTTTCTCATGAGAAAGCTTAAATTACTTTTTCTGCAGAAGTACCAATCCTTAATATTAACAAACAATAGACTGTATTAATTGTATTCCCTCTATAAAATTAAGAATAAATTCATTATTATTTATAATTTATGAATGATAAATTTATAATAATAAAATTCAAATAATAAGGAATTTATTATTAGTTGAAAAAATCACCAGTAATATAAAAGATTTTTCAGGAAGGTGTAATGAGTGGTAGAGGGTTTGTAGGCATCTTCACCAAATTAAGCAACATGTGAGAAATTTCACTTCATTTTCTATCTAAGGCATTGGGTTGTAAACAATCCTAATTCCTGATAATATTGTATTTCAAAATTATAACACATCATGAATAGAAGTGTTCAGATGTGTATAAAATGGAGAGTCTCTGCTATGTTAAAACATATGCTTCTTTAGAGACTTCTTCATGCTGCTCATGTAGCATAATTATACTGCTTAGAAAGAAACTCAGAAACAAAATAATTGTTATCAGCTAACATGTTTCCATAACTATCCAACTAACCATATGTATAACAATAAACATGGCTTTCATTATAGCAGACTTCTATTTCTTTCTAATTGCTTCCATTTTTCTTGTAGTCATTAATATTCAAAAATTACAGTCATTGCACTTACCTAATTTCCTCTTCAAGAACCTTAGATGAAAGACTTCATAAACTTATAAAATATAAAGAATTATTTCCATACTGGAATAGTTTTAAAGCAGGATTCTGAAGCCTTCTTTTACATAGAATGAGCCTGGCCTCTTTGATATCTAACAGCTGAAAAATTATTTCGGAGAAAATTTTCTTAAGTTCACAGCCTTTGTTTCCACTGATAATTGCTCAAATGTCCATATTTTACTTCATGCTTTGTTCTATTGATAGTTCTCCTTCATTCTAATCACCTAAAAAATTCCAATGGCAAAAATATATTTTAAACTCAGAAACTTATTTTAAAAATATTGGTCTTTCTTTTCTTTCAGGGCAGTGTTGAAGTATTAATCCGCATTTTTCTTTTTTAATATATATTTTGCCCTGTGATAATCTGCTACTTAAAGTATTTCAGTTTGACATTGAATAATGATAATAAACAAATGAATAATAGGAGTTCATTTATTTGCAAGATGTGGCAAGAGGATATCGTTAAAGATATTTTTAAAATTAAAACACATATGTTTGCATGAATAATCTTAGGCTTGTCAGATCTTTTGAATCATATCTAGGAAAATATATTTTTCCAAAGCTATATATTATCATAATTTTATGCATTTGTCTCTATTTTTTATTTGCTTATATGTAAAAATATTTCCACAATATTCGGATAATACGCTAAAAATACCATTATCCTTTGTATTCACTTAATATTATACCATAAATATTTTCATTGCTGTTAAATAGTCTTCAAAATTATGCTTAATAATTGTTTCATTGTTATCAGCTTGGGATGTATGAAAAGTCTTTTTGTCTTTAGCATCCAATTAAATGACACAAGCCACTTTATTGCCTATTAGTAGAATGACCATTTCCCTTCCCTTAGCCAATAAGGTGGTTTAAAGCTATATGTACCCCAGAAAAACATATTCTTAAGTATAAACTATTCCTGTAGTGTGAACCTATTTTAAGTAAGACCTTATGATTAATTTATTTCAGTTAAGGTTATGTATATCAAACCAGATCTCCCATAGAGACATCACTTCCCTTGTGGCCTTCTCAATCATAGTCTTCTGAAAAGAAGAATCATATTTTCCTTATCATATTCTTGTATATAGAAATAACTATGAGGTTGGAGATTATGTCAACCACCTCTTAACATCTGACTCATGAGATTATTATATATATCCTTCATTAAAACCATTATTGCCTTGTGTTTTTGTTTGTTAATGCTGCCAGAAATGCAATATACCAGAAGTGGGTTGGCTTTTATAAAGGCAATTTATTAAGTTGCAAGTTTACAGTTCTAAGGCCATTAAAATGCCCAACTAGCACCCAGAGAAAGGACCTATCTGGGAAGGCTGGTAGGATGACCTATGCTTTGTTCCTTTGGCTTCTGGTTTCAAAAAGAAAGCTTCCCTAGGGGTATTTTCTTTCTGCATCTCCAAATGTCTATGTCTGTGTCAGCTTTGAGTTTTTTTCCAAAATGTCTCCTTTTTTTTAAGGACTCCAGTAAACTTATCAAGACCCATCCTGAATGGGCAGAGTCATAAATCCATTTAATCAAAAAGTCACACCCACAATTGGGTATGTCACATTTCCATGGAAACAATCCAATCAAAGATTCCACCCCACAATGTTGAATCAGGATTAAAAGAACATGGCTTTTCTGGAGTCACAACAGTTTTAAACCAGAATAGGTTGAGTCATGTTATTTGCAGTTCCATTTGTCAAAGCAGGAGATCTCATTTTCTATCCTCTAATGAGAAACCTGAGTTCTAAATATTATTTTCTTTCCAAAAAGAATAAAAATTAAAGATACACTTCTCAAGACATCCTGCTACACATGATGTGTGAGGTCTTCTAAAATCTTCATGCATAACAAAGCAGTACTTCAGCATTTGCAGCTAAAAAAATATAGCATCTCAAAGATATCTATAGTAGCATGGATTTTCAAAAAAGCGTCTCAACCCACAGTTGTGCCTGCTTCCGCCAACTATTTATAAAGAAATCACCTTTTTTACTTTGATTGACCTGCTTCAATGTCTGTTTCCAGTATGAGATGAGAATCAAAAAAATGTGTATAGTTCATCAATTATAATTAAATGTTGCACTATTCTTTACAGTCAAGGCCATTACTAAGTAGTGCTATATAACTTACAGTTCTCTAAAGGTTCTATACATTCCAAAATTATAGTCATATATTTATATGATTTCTTAGATGACCAACTTTATTTAACATCCTTTTGTAAAATGCCACCCATAATATCTCAAATATAGAGTGTATATGCAATATACAAACCAAGCAACACTTCTAGACATATTATTCAAGACTGCCCGTGACAAGCAAATAAAGGATTAAATATTTGCTTCTTCACTCACCTGTTGGGCAGATGCCTTTGTACAATACAATTATAAAACAGTACCCACAGTACCTGGTTGTCCTGTGGTTAAGAAATCACCATCAAAACAGTCATATTAAAAAGCATGCAATATCACCTAGGAAGGACTAACATGTTTGAGGTTATATTTAGGGGTTTAGAAAAAACAAATGTATTTTTAATCTTGAATTGCATTTCTAAAGTTGGTATTTGCTAATATATATATATATTATTGTTCATGCCTCCATTTTCCATAAAAGATAATTCAGCTTAAATCCCTACATAGAGATTCACATATTTTCTTCTCTTGAATTCAGTAAGCTCTCTAATCTTCTGGGGAAAGGACAACAAAGTTGTCTAACAGTTCTGCCTTTTATCGAGTAGATTAACTTAATTCAGGAGAGCAAAAGGTAAGAGGGGCATATATTGGAAAGCATTTGACTGCAGATCTATGTCATATTTTCTAATTATTTTATCACTCTCAGTATGACACCTGTCTCATGTCTTACTTAGTTCAGAAGTGGAAAAGTATATGAGGGTATTATTATTGCACACACACAAACACACACATAATCTCTAATGCTATTTCTGAACAGTAACCACTGGCATTGTCATTCTGTAATAATAAACTTCTTCAGTTTTCAGTTGCTTTGGGTCCTTAAAAGCATTTGGATATTACTGATATCATGTTGATATTAATTGGCAGTTCTTATAACTTCAATATCCATTTGTGGAAAATGTTTAGGGTTTATTACTCTTATACCAGTATAAAATTATTTGTACAACATCTTGTTACCAGCTGTTAAACAGAAAAATTCAAGTCTACTGACTTCAATACAATTAAATGCAAAGGAAGAAAGACTATGGCATTATACAGAAAAATATAAAAATTAAAACTATAAAGAAAGAGAGAATTCCTAATTTCTTCCCAATTTTAGAATCTCCAGTGGCTCATCAGTAAACAGTCCATGCTGTAAAACCAGTTCATTTGAAAGGAAGAGTTGTTAACTATAATGTAATTGGAATGGAATGTCCAGTAATCTGAGAGCCTCCAGATGCTATGCATTAGCAAAAGAAAAACATTAGCAGATGATGTAAAGTCAGGAAATTTATATCACAGAAAGGCATGGTGTAGCTCTCTGGCTTGTCAAAACAAAATAAAAGAAAACAAAATTAATTTGTGAAAGAAGGTCTGTCCAGACCACACCTGGCCTTAGTGATGAGAAAGATACTCAATAGTCTTATACATGTTAATTAATATATATTTTTTAATTTTTAAGTCTGATCATCTAAATAAGGTTAGAAATTATTAAAGACAAATAAATAAAATCTCTGGGTAAATGAGAGGAAATGTGTTTTTGCCACCTGAACAGAATCTCTATACATTGGAGATAATCTAATCAAAATTCTACATTATAATATTGCCCAGAGAATGGTATTATTCCTCTATTTCAAATTAATCAAGGAACATAGGAATATCAAGGTAAAATCAAGCTTGAAGAGGAGTGAACTGTGTAGATGAACACTTAGCTATTTTCACAGGAACAGAGTTTGTGATTATCCTGAAGTTCCAGATGAATAAAACTTGGCATGAATTCAAAATTGGAGTATCTAATATAGTATCAAAGATTGCAGGCACAACAAATATCCCATATAACAACTCTGAGGCAAATCCTTTATTTTCTAGAAAAAAGTTTTCCAAATATGTATATATTCTGGCATATATGTTTTTGCTAATATATACAATATCTATTTACTTTCTAATAAAGTCAATGGTTACTAAACAAGGAAACAAATGCTGTCTTCTAAATGTGGAGCACACATAAATTAGTCTAAGACCACTACATGAAAATTGCAGAGCAAAAACAGTATAAATAGATGAAATGTGGCAATAATCTTTTAAAAATGAAAACATAATTTAAGAATGTTTTAAATATAAAAACAAAATGAAGCCATTTAAAAAGTTTTAAGTGATGAAAACAAGACAATACAAAGCAATATTATTTAGGATATAAAATTTAGGGTAAAAATGCTGATAAAAGATAATCAAAATGAGCTGCGTGAAAGAGACTGGGAAGAAATAACTTAAATCAAAACTAATTTCCTCATCTGTAAAACAGCACATGTATTTGAGATTATAAAGATTAAACGACATAGGGTGCCCTGTTCACAATAAACCCTCAATAAATGAGGGGGACAGGTGAAATTGAAAGAAATATAACCCTGACCATTTCCCAGGTTCTAGACAAACAAATTCTATAAGAATGAAATGTCCACAGTCAATTATGCAAATGGCTTTTAATGATATTTACCAAGTGGCATTTTAGGTATGTTCATTGACAAATCTAAACAGAAGTTTATATTCTATGACTCTCATCTCTAGCACCAGTCATTTAAAAGGAAGTAATGATTGGTTATGATCCATAATAGTAAGCTAACCTTCTCATACTACCCTATTTATTAGACACAAATTTGTATTTTTAAATGAAGCAATGACAGAAGCCTCAGAGCTGACAGAAACTTCACAACAGAGCTGACACAGATGTGGACATTTGAAGAACAGAGACATGGATGCTTGGAGATTCTTGCAGCTCAGCAGACATTGCCATGAGAAGGTAAGA
>PVIY010003542.1:41529-111973 GCA_004026745.1 Myrmecophaga tridactyla
AAAAAAAAAAAAAAAAAAAAAAAAAAGCCATTCCATCTCTGGCATTACATTGCATTCCAACAGCTTTCAAACTAATACAGATTTTGGTATCAGAGAAGTGGGGTCCTGCTGTAGTTTGCAAATACCAGAATGTTGGCATAGCTTTTTAAATAGATAAGGGGGAAGCTCTGCATGAATTGTGGTGGATTTGATAAAGAAGACCTGAATTGCTTTGGAGAGACTGTTGGTAGAAATGTGGACTCTAGCGATACTTCTGACAAGGCTTTAGACAGAAATGAATAAAACATCATTGAAAACTGGAAGGAATCTGTTGTGTACCCTAGAAAAGTCATGTCCTTTAATTCTCCTTCAATACTGCTGAGTGGGATCATTTTGATTGTTTCCATGGACATATGTCTCCACCCATTCAAGGTGGGGTGACTTTGCTGGAGCCCTTTATTAGGGAATATTTTTGGAAAAAGCTCAGAACCAACAGAGCTCACACAACCAGAGACCTTTAGAGATGTTTGAAAGAAAATGAACCTAAGGGAGCTTTACGAAATAAGACCCATGGAGAGAAAGCCAGCAAAGGTCCCCATGTGCCCTCTCAACTGAGAGAGAAACCTCGAAACTCATTGGCTCTTTCTTTGGAGTTAAGGTATCTTTGTCTGGATGCCTTAATTTGGACATTTTCAAAGTCTTGGAACTGTAAATTTGCAACTTAATAATTCTATTTTTTAAAGTCATTCCATTTCTGGTGTATTACATTCTGGTAGCTTACAAACTAAAACATTTAAAATAAAATAGTCATCTTATTAAACAGTATAAATTTACTTTAAAATCATCCTCTCATATATTGCAAGTCTTGTCTTTCTGATTATATATTAAATATAGCAATATTAATTCACTTTTTAAAATATATTGAAGGAGAACACTAGCATAAATTGCATCCTGGATTAAATTACAACAATATAAAAATGTTAAACGTTCATGAATTAAGTTCTAAATATTTAGGCTCAGTTTAGCTATTTATCTGATATCTATATTCTTCTAAGTCAATTTATACTCAAGATTGTCACTGAGAAAATTGCGGTCAAAGATGATATGCTATAAAAACATAGGAATAGGGCGGGCCATGGTGGCTCAGCAGGCAAGAATGCCTGCCATGCCAGAGGACCTGGGTTCGATTCCCAGTGCCTGCCCATGTAAAAAAAAAAAAAAAAACATAGGAATTTTCAAAAAGGAGTATATGTATATGTTGGAAAAGTGATGATTGAAACATTTCTATCTATTTCAAGGTTTTTAAATGAAAGCATAGAAACACATTCCCTCTAAGGCCTTAAACAGCATAGTCAGGATCATTTCCTTCCGTAAGGTCTGGTTCTTGAATGGCTTTAACATGTAAATGTTTTACAATTGACTTCAAATATGCTTCAAAATGCCTCATAGGACATGGATGAGAAAAATACCTATAATCCATGAATATTGGAGACTAGCATTCACATATTCTATTTTATTTTTTAAGACTGGGTCCACAAACACAACTTGAATTGATAATTTGACAACTCACTAGTCAGTATAATCATAATGAAAGTCAAATTTCAGGATCAAATACCAATCTAGTAGAGTAGCTAGTGTGTGTTAATTGCGAAGTTGATTCTAGGCCTTGTGATATGCAGATTGAATATTAAATCAAAACACTTAAAACTATATTTTTTAAAACTTTTTACTTCTGAAAAGATAAAGTATAAATACTTTTCCCTATTCCCACTATTTACAAACAGCATCTTGGACATTATGTAGGAAACAAACTTAAGGACTCAAGATCCCCAAATGACAGGATATTGAGTTTATTTGGTTTTCTTTTGGCCTCATGTGTCTAAGACTTGCATATAAAGAAATTGGCAAGTTAGACACACCAACCCACATGCAATAAAACTCGCAAATACTTGTAGGCAATAACTATTTTACTCTAGCTTAACTTCATATACATACTCCCACCCTACAAATATAACCAAACTGTGGCCCCACTCCACACACACTAGCAAAGGTCAAGCAGAAGCCTAGACTTCCACAAGGCTCCCGGACCCTTCTACCCCTGGTAGAGTAGTGTCAGAGAAGGACAAAAAGTGACCCTAGAATTTCAGTCCCATCAGGCGTAAGCTCTCTCCTTGTGATGTCACCAAGAAATACTTGGGGAGCTGTGACTTCCACTGCCATGAGGCAGTAACAAGGCACCATCTCCTACTCTTTTTGGGGGTTGCAGTAGATGTGTTCTAGTGGAGAGTCAGGATTTTCACCACTACTTACTAAAAATGAGGTCACCGTATCTTTGTGGTGTCACTGGAAAACCACATGGGGAACAGTAATAAGGCATTCCTATCTTTATCAGCCAGGGAGAGATCAGTGAACTCAACTCACAACCATAATGAATGAGGAACTTCACCCTCAGGTGTCAGTGGAGGCTAAGTGGGGTACCAAGGCTTCCACACTTACCTGGAAGTAATGATGCAGACTCCCATTCCAATGCCAGAGTACAGTCAAAGGAAGTCAGCTAAAACAGATCATTAAGTAAGAGCTCAAGTATCATAACATAATATACTAAATGTCCTGGTTTTGATTTAAAGAAAACATCTGTTGTTAAGATCTCAAATTAAATGAAAAAAATAATCAACAGATGACAATGCAGATATGACAGATAGATTAGAACTTTTGAAAACATTTTAAAAAGAATACAATAAAATATGCTTCAAGGATCGATTACAAATATATTATAAGTTAAATGAAAATTGAACTTATGAGCAAAAAATATAAAAAGATGAGCAAAGAAATAGTTGATGCAAAAGAAACCAAATGGAAATTTTACAATAACTAAGTAAAAAATTAAAATATGCAATAAGTAAAATAAAAAGGTTCAAATATGTACTCAATAGCAGAATGAAGGGTCAGAGTAAAGAATCAAGGAACTTGGGGAAATAACAATATGTTACTTAATCTTCACAACAGGAAGAACTCAGACTGAAAAATAAGTGAACAGTATCTTAGGAACCTGTGGTAATATATCAAAATACCTATGATTCATGTCATCACTGTCTCAGAGGAAAAGGAAGAAAGTGGAAAGAAAGTACTTGAAAAAATAATGGCTGTAAAGTTGCCCTATATAGCAATGGATATTAACTTACAGATCAAAGAAGGAAAGTAAATACCAAATAGGATAAATCCAAAGCAATTCACATCATGACCCATCCTTCCCTATAAATGAAAGAGAAAATCTTGAATTCAGCAAGAAATAAACACCTTGTCTATACAGAAAATACATATCATATGACAGTTGTTATATCACCAGAAGCCATAGATAACAAAAGTGGAATAACATTTTTCAAATGCAGAAAGAAAGTAACTGATAACCCAGTATCCAATATACAGCAAAAACTTACTTCAGGAATGAAAAGTGAAGGAAAATATTCTTAAATAATGAAAATTAAGAGATTTGGTATTATGGATATACCCTCAAAGAATGATTAGAGGAAATTATCTAAACAGAAAAGAAATGATAAAAGAAAGACTCTTGGAAAATCAACAAAGAAGAAAGAACATGATAAAGCAAAATAATGGTAAAATAGACTTCATTTCCCCTATCAAATCTTCAAAATTATATTTGATGGTTGAAGCAAAAATTATGAAACTGTTTGATGTGGTTTGTGATCGGTAGTTCAGGTGTTAACTTTGCCAGGTGATGGTGTCCAGTTGTCTTGTCAATCAAATACCGGCCTAACATTTACTGTGAGGACATTTTGTGGACTTAGATCATTAGTAAGTTGATTGCACCTAATGCTGATTATATCTACAATCAATTAAGGAGGGTCTGCAGCAATGAGAGGCATTTAATCCAATCAGTCAGAGGCTTTAAAAAGGGATGTGATGAATTCAACTGTCAGAAGAGAGAATTTTCATCTCTACTTCAGCCATCCAGCCTCTCCTAGGGAATTCATCAAAATCTTCATCAAAAACCTTCATTGGGGCGGCTGCTGTGGCTCAGCGGGCAGAGCTCCGACCTGCCATGCTGGAGGTCTGGAGTTCGATCCCTGGTGCCTCCTGCCCATATGCAAATTAAAAAAAAAAACAAAAAACCTTCTTTGGAGTTGAAAGGCAGCCTGCCCTACAGAATTTGGACTTGTGCATCCACAAAGTTGCATGAGACACTTTTATAAAGTTTTGTATTTATAGATATCTCCTGTTGGTTCTGTTTCCCTTGAGAACACTGACTAATACATGGTTCTAAATTTATGTAGAGAAAATATTTAAATCAATGATACTTGAAAGATGAAGTAAAATTGTATAAAAGGGTGAAGAAAGTTTTTCTGCATTTCATTTATACTAGAAAAATTTTGACTCCAGTAGACTCTGATAAGCATGCAAATATAACACAATACATTGAGCAACCTCTTAAACAGTTATATATAGGAAAGAGCTGGAAAATTACAGATAAATTGAGTTGGAATTCTTAAAAAAAATTCCAGGATTCTACAAAAATGAAATGTTGTGAATTGAATCGTGTCCTTCATAAGACATGTTCAAGTTCTAACCCTCAGTCCTGTATATGTGAACCCATTTGTAAATAGGATCTTTTCAGAAATCTGAAGTGAAATTCAGAACAAAAACAATTAACAGACAGACATGGAGAGTAAGTAATTGTTTTAGTTTGTTAAATGCTGCCAGTATGCAATATATGAGAAATGGAATGGCTTTTTAAAAGGGAATTTGTTAAGTTACAAATTTATAGTTCTAAGGCCATAAAAATGTCCAAACTAAGGCATCAAGTAAAAGATACCTTGACTCAAGAAAGGCTGGTATCTGTCACATAGGAAGGTACATGATTGACTTCTGTTCATCCTTCCCACTTCTATTGCCTATAGCTTCTGATGCCAGTAGTTCCCTCCTTAAGCATTCAGCATCTGTGGGCTTTCACTCAGCTCCTCTGGGACACAACTGTAGGTTCTGGCTTGTTTAACATCTCATGGACAGACAAATGATGATATCTGCTGGGCTCTGTACCTCCAAACCTCCATATCTAGGCACCTGCTTTCTCAGTCAGCCCTCCAAGAATTTCCAAATGTCTGCATCTTTGTTAGTTCTGAAGCAACAATACCCACCTTGAATGGCAGAGTTGCATGTCTATCTAATCAAAGAGTCCCATCCACAACTGGGTGTGTCATATCTCCATGGAAACAGTCTAAATTTTCCATCCCACAATATTGAATCAGGATTAAAAAAACCATAGCCACCCCTATAAGACTGGATCAGGAAAAAGGACACGGCTTTTTGGGGGTATGTAACTGCTTTGGACTAGCACAGCAATGGGGAAAGGATTAAGGGCCTATCCACCAAGAAGATATAGCAAAATTAAGTGTGTATGCACCAAACTACAGAGCTACAAACTATGTGAAGCAAAAAGTGATAGGTATGATAGGAGAAACTTAAAAATCCACAATTGTAGTTTGAAACTTTAGTAACTATCTTTTAAAAAATTTAAAGAACAATTAGACATAAACCATCAAGGAGAAAGAACTGAACAGCACCTTCAATCAACAACATAATTGGCATTCAGAAAACACTCCACTCAACAACAGCAGAATTCACATACCATTACTAAATCAAAAGAGAAAATATCATCAGCTATAAAGCATACCTCAAAAATTTAAGTGAAATAATTCAGTCTGCTTTCAAACCACATTAGAATAAAATTAAAGATCAATAGCATAACAGAAAGTTTAAACAAAAAGAGAAGAACACCTACCAATGAATTCTATGAGGCCAGTATTACTATGATGTCGAAAGCAAAGAAACTTATTAAAAGAAAACTGCACAGTAATATTCTTAAAGAATACAGTACAAATATCTTAAGCAAAATATTTGCAAAATGAATTCAGCAATATTAAAAAGAATTATACTCTATCACCAAGTATAGTTTATTTTAGACAAGCACAGTTTCAATATTTAAAAGTAAATCAATGAAAGCTCTATATTAGCAGACTAAAGAAGAAAAATCACATGAACATATCAGTCAATGCAAAAAAAATGACAATATTCAACACTAGTCATGATACAAACTCTGAGAAATAGTCATAGAGGGGAAATGTCCTCAAACAAAGCAGAAAATCTCCAAAAAGCTATAGTTAACATCGTACCTAATGGTGACTGAATTAATGCCTTTTCCCTAAGATGGGAATCAGGGCAAGAATACCCACTCTCACCACTCTTATTCAGCATACTGCTGGAAGGTCTAGCCATTGTAGAAAGTCAAGATAAAGGAACTAAAGGCATAAAGACCAAGCAGAATGAGTAAAAGCACATATTTGCAGATGACATAATTGCTATTCAGGAAATTCCAAGAGTCTGCAAAAAAACCTTCTAGAGCTTAGAAAGGAATTCAGCAAGATTGCAGGATGCAAGATAAACCACAAAAATGTTGTATTATATATACAAGCAATGAACACATGAACACCTAAATTTACAATATAAAATTGCTAAAAGTGAAAAAATTAGATATCAACCTAACAAAACCTGTACAGGACTTCTATGCTGACAACTACAAAATGCTGATGAAAGAAATAAAAAGGGATCTAAACAAATGGATGAAAATGTCAAGTTATTGAATTGCAAGACTTGCTATAGTAAAGATATTTCCCCTAATTGAATTTCCTGTCAAAATCTCAGAAGATATTTCATAGGTATAGACATGTTTCCTTTAAAATTAATAGGGAAAGGCAAAGGAATTATATTGCTAAAACAATTTGAGAAAAAGGTATAAATTGGGAAGAATCAGTCCATCCAATTTGAAAACTTATTATATAGTTACAGTAATCAGTGATCATTGAAAAATAAGGGTAGACATAGAGAACAATGCAACAGAATAGAATATAGATATCCACACAAATAAACTTTTGGCAAAAAGCAAAAACAATTAATGGGGGAAAGATAGCTTCATCTTCAAAAGTTCTGGAACAAATGGATATCCATTTACAAAAAAATGAACTTTGAACTGAAAACCACACCTTATACAAAAATGAACTCCAAATGGATCATGGACTTAAATGTAAAGCATGAAATATAACACTTTTAGGAAATGCAAGAGTGTATCTTCAGGATCTAAGGCTAAGCAAAGAGTTCCTAGACTTGGTATCAAAAGCAAAATCCATACAGGGAAAAATTGTTAAACTGGACTTCATAAAATTAAAGTATTTTGCTTTTTGAAGACCTTTTATTAGAATGAAAAGAAAAGCTAAGATTGGCAGAAAACATTTTGAACCACACATTTAACTAAAGACTGTTATCTGGAATATATTTTAAAAACTGTCAAAACAAAACAGTAAAACAAAAGAAATCCAATTAGAAAATGGGCAAAAGACATGAACAGATATTTCATCGAAGAAAATATACAGCTAGCAAATAACAAATAAGCACATGAAAAGACAACCCAAATCATTAACCCTTAAGGAAATTCAATGGCTAAAATAAAAAAGCTGGCGAGATCACAGATGAATTGGAAAACTCAAAGATTGCTGATGGGAATGTAAAATGATATAGGCTTTCTGTAAAACATTTTGGCAGTGTCTAAAAATGACTAAATATACACTTCACTTAAATCTTACTTCTGGGCATGTATCCCAGAGAAATGAGAAGCTATATTCAGACAAAATGTATACATAACTGTTTGTAGAAGCTTTATTTGTAACAACCAAACACGAGAAAAACCTACATTTCCCTCAGTGGGTGAAAGGTTAAATTGTGCTGCATCCATGGAATACTACACAGCAGTAAAAGGGAACAAACTCTTGATCTAGTAACAACCTGGATGAATCTTCAGAGATTTATGCCAGGGGGTGGGGAAACCCCAGAAAGTTACATATTTACAATTACATTAATATCATTTTCCTTAATTGACAAAATTATAGAAATGAAGATATTATCAGTGGTTCTTAGAGGTCAAGGGGGATGGATGAGAGTGACCAAAAAAGGGAAACATGAAGGGTCCTTGTTTAATGGAAATTTGCTGTGTTTTGATTGTATCAATATCAAGATCCTGGTTATAATATGATACTATAGTTTTGCAAGATGTTACCATTAGAAAAAAGTGGGCAAAAGTATTATTAGTAACAACTGCATGTGAATTTGATACTATCAGTGTGAGTCTCAATGCAAGAATTTAGAATGAAATATTGAATGTGGAAGATATATGGGAAAATGATGGAAATTCTTGCTCAAGAAAGTTATGGTGCAGCAGCTTACTAGATATATTAAGAATCATAATTCCTTATAACCCAAAATTAAAATATATATTGCTCAAAATGCTAAATATAAGTATACATGTGTATATTAAACACAATTTGGACTATCTTATACTTCTATATATATATAAATTTTACCTCTGCTGTACTAAATATAACAAGAGAATTTTCTTTTAGAGTACAGTATAAATGATTTTATAAATAATTTTAAATTGATTCACATTTTCAGTAGATATCTTCAGTTATATGTATTACAGTAAATAACCAAACCATTCATAAAGACACAAATTGAGCCAAGATTCATTTAACTACACAGTATAGAGTCGTTTAATTTAATTATGAAGAACAAAGAACCAATTTTTCCAATATAATATAGCTAATCACAGTAAGTATTACTTAACACACACGAGTTTTATATCAGACAGAATTTTCTTGCCCTTCCCTTTCTATATTCTATGAAGTTCAAAGAGAAGACACTTACTAAGCTTTGGAAATGAGACATGCTGAAAATAGAACAAGAATTCACAGAATAGAAACCGGTGACCAAAGAGACATTTTTTCATTTCATGTCTCTCTTTTATCCCCTCGTTTATTTCCATTTATTTTGAAGCCCCTGCCCTTGTTTTTTAGTCTTTTTTCTTGACTAACTGAATCATCAAGAAAGATTAATGTTAATGCGACTTTCAACCACCTTGGAAGTCTTTCTCCTTTTCCTATGCACCTGCATACCTGCTCACGCCGAAGAGCCTTTGAAATCAATGGGAAGTCCACATCAAAGGTGACGAGTAGAGCTCAGAGCAAACAAGAATAGCTTCCTAACAAAGGTATCATACCTTTCCACAAATATCTATAACCTGGAGTGTGACAACTGCTTTTTAAAAACCTGAGTTACTTAACTATCCAATGAAGCTCACTTTTAGTCCCTGGGCAGTCGATCCCAGGAAGGCTTATTTGAAAGCTTGGGATAAATCTCTCTTTGGGTCACATATTGAACCATGAACTTTTTCCTCTCATGACTTCCCTCATTGTGAAAATATCTTTCTGTGTCACCTTACATAGAATACTGCAAAGGTTTGAAAAATTATGACAGAGTGTAATAGAAAAGGTAGCTGCTGACAAGTACAAAAATGATGAGTTGGATACATTTTGAGATGGCTGCTGAACCCTGACAGCTGACTGAAAGCTAATCAGACAAAGCACCACTGCCAAAGCCAAAGAGAAGTCTGGCAGAGGAGTAGAACACACTCTCACAATTATAGGAAATCGAGTAGCATGTTGTAATGGATGGAGGATAGATTTGTGTTCTGGATCCGCCTCGGATGCTAACCTGTATGTAGCTTTGGGCAAGGCAATTTCCCTCTTTGAGGCGATTTCTTAATAAAGGAGGCTAGAGAAGAAAATGCGTTTTCTACTGGAATACTATAATAAGAAATGTCGCAGAATTTACATATCCAAATGGTTTTGGCATTATCACTGCTGATAGAGACTAGTTGGGATGTGAGAAATAAGAAGCAGAAATAATCCATTAAAAGACCATTAAAAATAAAGAAATGAAGAGGATACATGTTAAAAATGCATCAGATGTCACTTTTTCAGGAATGTCACTAACATAAAAATGAGAACCAGAAAGAGGAGTAGCTATAACTATCATAATGTCATGCCCAAGAAAATACTGATTTTGGATGGAAATGTCTTATTGAATTTCAAATATCATCTTGTCATCTGTAGCTACTGCTTATTTTGAACTAAGTGCAGAGATTGAAAAAAAAAACTGATGCCAAATGTATAGTGATATTTTGATATTATCCTTTTCTGGGCAAAACAGACACATGATTCTTAGATACTTTTCTTTATACCAGTCTTATAAAATATTTATGTTTTTAATTACTTAGAATGAGAAATTCCCGATTGCTAAGATTCTTCTGTAGTGTACTATTCCTTTGGGTTGCCTAGAAAACAAACATGAGGTATTAAAAGCATAGGGCTGCAAATGTGGGGAATAAAAAGAAAAATTGACCTTTTTTTTCCTAGTATGAGCATGAACAGAATTCTTAGCAGTCATATAATTTTCATAGAAACAAATTGGGAAGGAAGCAATGAAAAGGAGACATACCCAACTGAAGTAAAGAGATAGGATTAGATGATTTTTTTTTATTTTGAATAAATTATTTATGACAAATTTCCAATAAAATCCATAGATATTGAATCAAATATCTAGAAAATAAAGATATACAAAAAATATCATTTCACTCGATTTTAAAAAACATAAAGAGAGAAAAAAGCTATTAATTCTGAAGTATGATAGAACTTTACATATGTAAATTAACACCGTTCTTCTAAGGAATACCAGTTATTTGATAATGAGCATCACACGGGGAATAGTTCTCAGCAAATGACATATTACTTTCTGAAAGGCAAATTTTTTTCTCCAATAAAATAATTGGTTTCTCAAACCAATGCATTTCCAAACAGTAATTAATGAGAACTACTGATGGTGGAAATAAGAAAAAAAATGTTATTCACAATGTAACTGTGGGAAAAATTAGTTTACTAACTCTGCTTATGGGATAAATAGCTGGTTACTTAAGGAAAGGGGTTTTAAAAAAAGAGAGCATATATCTTTCTGAGTATAAAACATCATCATTATATTGTTCTATTTAATAGGAAGGAGAGCCAAGATGTAGTCACTTTCATTTCTGTATTATTGAATGGTATAAATTATATAATTAAAGAAAGATTAAATATACAACATCATTTGAAATTTCAAAGTAAATTGTTAATTGTAAAGCCAAATCAGAATTTTCTTCAAAATTTCTTTGAAAAACTTTACTATATATTTAAGTATTAAACATTGAGATCCTAAAAATATATTATATATTTTTAAGTGACTCATCTGTTCCATTGTATTACTAGTATACACAACATTTATAAAGCCCTAAGGTGACTTTCAAATGTCTGAAAGAAAAATCTTTCAATACATTGTTTATTATTCTGACAATGTAAATGCTCAAAAATATAAGATAATATAAAATATCCCTGAAATTTATTGATTTAGTAAAGCCCTGCTATGAATCCAAAATAACTAGAAAGATACTTAATGAATAATGAATGGCTATTTTGAGTTGAGTGCTTTGCTCAGTAGTCAATCAACACATGTCAGTGGTAAGTATTTTTATAATTTTGTCAGGAAAATGATAGAAAGCTATATATAAGGTGTTCTTATTTTTAGGCTGTGATATAATCATACTTTTGCTCATCCATTCCTAGGAATTTCAAGCATATCCTGAAATGTAAGTGAGGAAACTTATGTACAAATAAGTTTACTGATAAGAAAGACATAAATTATTATACCAATTACAAATTAGTATACTCTATCACATCTAGACTATCAACACGAATGCACATTTCATGGCTAATGAAAACTGAATGGGTTTAGGAAATTTACCAAAAGACATGGTATAAGCAAGAATGTCTGAGTTTAAAATTAAAAACAACAAAAAAGCAAATAAAATTTTTCATGAACATAACATCATGGCCAAGCTTTTTTCCTTATGCAGAAGAAAGGAAGAAATACCTGGCAGGTAAAGCGAAGGGTGTAGGGAGAGAGGGAGGGAAGAAGAGCGAAGGGAAGGGACCATCCTATTGTCATTCTGATAAATGTTTAGTTTCTTTCAATAGTTTTAATTTAAAAAAAGAACATTTATTTGAAGCTGATAAACTTTTGTATAAGTAACCTTTTGGACACATCTTACAAACAAGAAAAAAAGAATAAGAAATCATAAGAAAATAAAATGTTAAGAAGATCATTCTCTATTTTAAATAAGTATATAAATGTGTGTTAAATAGAAGGGAAATTCAGATATGAGAGTTTCCCTAATATTAGAAAATGTCTCCAAGTGATGTGCATCTTTGTTAGGAAAGATGTTAAAGATGAAAGATTATAAAGGGTAGTGAAGTCAGGTTGAATCTTGTGCAGGGACATCAAAACATGTTTTTTTTTTTTTTCCTAATTCCTACAAAGGAATGCATGGGCTAGCACCTTCTGTATTTGTATAAAAAATCCTAGGATTAATTTGTTATCTGTAATTGAACTGATGGTAGGGAGAAAACCATCTATGGAATAGCAGCTCAATTACTCAGCCTGGAGTAACTGTAAAGAACTGCTCACAAAATGCTAACCCAATATCCTTTCTATTTTGCTACTGAAAAACCCTCTGTGACCATGGATAACTAAATATGCTCCCATAAAAAGTAGCCTTGGTTACCTTAATAATTTAGAGTCATAGATTCAGGTGAAATTTACTTTCAATGAAAAAAAAGCAATACTCTGGAACTGTCCTGTAGAATGTGGTTTTTCCTAATCTCTACCAAAAGTTGTGGTCCTGCCTTCCAAGAAAGGACAATCCTTCTCACATAGTTATGAGGTAGAACAGAAAAGAAAAAAATGTGAGCATCTATCAGTATTTGCCTTGTCTTTCATTTTATTCAAGACTCTATCTGTACTGTACATGTAAAACTGGATCATGAAATACCCCATTTTTCAATATATATGCCAGAAAAAAAAGTATCCATATAATTGATGACTAAACAGTCTGATATAAAGACTTTCATATCTTTTTAAAGTTTGATAGGAAAAAGAGAAATACTTTCAATTGCATGGAATGAGGGATTTATTGTAGGGATTAACCTTTATGCAGTTGTGGGCGTTGTCTAAGCTTTCTATCGGGGTTATGGCTTATTAAATGTATTTCTCAGATGCTTATTTCTGGATCCAACATTCCAATGTATTATTATGCATGTTCTATTTGTATTTCTAAGTGACCATTAATTTTGATTACCTTTATTTGTTAGGATATTCAGTTTATGCTAAATTCCAACATTTCTATTATCTAAAATATATATGTGGGAATTACATTTTCTTTAAATGATGAAAATAAATCAGCTGTTAACCCATTGGTGGTGTGTCTTTCAATAGTGGAGCTTTAATTGCAATTAAGTTCTCTTCATTGGTATTTGCCTGTTAGAGTTTTTGAACTCCTAATGTGTGGATTTTTCAGATTATGCTTTAGCAGGAAGCAAGTGTACTATTTTACAAACAACACTCAACTTCTTCAAACCATCCAGTTGGTTTTTTTTTCACTTCATATTGTCTAGGGTTTCGCCGTATGTCCATAACTAAATCAAATTCTTTTCAAGATTATTGACTTTATTAGTGTTTGATTAGACATCTCGTGAATAATCACTGTGGCTCCCCTGAAGGACATGATAATTTAGAAGGCAGTAAAAAAAAATTGGAGCTTAATAACAAGAAAAAAAGGCACCATGAATATGGAAGTCTACACTGTCTTAAAAGATATATTGAACATTTGTATTGCTTTTCTGGCATAAGTCAGACTGCCAAATAGTTATTGGACTTTTTAAAAAAACATTTGATTATATTATTCAGCTCTATTATTTTTATTTCCTTTCTCACTTCATTAACAATACTTTAACTTTTTGACATTATTGCTTTGGTTTATTTTGTGATTTAACTTCCTTTTTTTAGCATTTTAGGCTGTTTACTGTGAACAATATTTAGTTGATTTTTTTTCAATATATTAATCTTTTTATGGACTGATTTTATAATTCTAGACTTGGAACACAATTTATCTCCTTCAATTAGAAGACAGCTCATAATTTAGGAGCCAGCAGGAGTAAACCATCTCCCACCACACTGAGACTGAGTGAAAGGGGAAGCTCTATGGCCAAAGATGGAATAAACATAAATATTCTCATTCCTCAGGAAGGCATAACACATGTATTGAATCAATCTCATGGATACACAAAGAATTCTGTGCTTTCTCATTCAGTCAGTAATAAAAATAAATAAATAAAATAATAACACTTCTGCTAGTGGGCTTTAGGTACAATGAAAGTACTGTTTTAGAGGGAGATGCCCACAATCTCTCTGTGAACCTGAGGAATTTAATAATGGTGCATACCAAAAATTAGTCATTCAGAAACTCAACTGCCCAGATGAAAACTAACAATTTGAAAGTATATGGTCAAAAACAATATACATGCTTACATTTCTAAAAGAGCATTGATGGCTAAATTCAAGTTGATGTGTCATATCACCAAGTTCCCATAATCAGTTTATATTTAGCCTTCAGGACTCAAACAATAAATAGGAGAGTCTGGTCACCAGTGCAATCAGGTCTCTATAGTCCTACACAAACTGAGGGACTTCCCTGGAAGGTCTTTTGACATTCCTATCTGGCCTGTCATCACTTTGTATTTAAAATTTTATGTAGGGGATCCAGGTTCTGTATAAGGTTCTCCAGAAAAATAGAACCAACAAGATATGTGTATGTAAATATTATGAGATTTCTTATAAGAATTAGCTCACATGACCACAGGGATTGACAAATCCAAATTCTGCAGGAGAAGCCACAAGTTGGAAACTGATGAGAGTTTTGATGAATTTACCAGAGGCAGTTGGATGCCTGAGGTAGAAATAGAAACTCTTCTTTCTGACTGCCTAAATAGTCAGTTCTTCCTTTAAGACCTGTAAATGATCCAATAAGACTTCTCTCATTAATGAATACAATCTTCTTTTGTGATTATAGATGTAATCAGCCATAGATGAAATCAACTGACTAATGATTTAAATGCACAAAATACCCACACAATAACAATCAGGTCAATGCTTGTTTGACAAAATGAATGAACACCATAACCTAGCTACATTGACACATGAACTTAATCATCACAGTCCATAGCTGGTAAACATGGTACCCATAAATGCCTCCTTAAACCATGCTCTGTAAATAAATACAATGGCAATCATAAAATTCAATATATGTAATTTAACTGTCCTGCATAAAACAAGAAATGCACTAAACCTTTCCCCAGAAGATGCTAGATTTTGGGTAGTTTTCACTCTTAAACTTGATATAGTAACTTAAATACTATGACATAAAGTTAATGCAACTTATTTTATATGATAAAGGGAAAATTATGGAGGAAAACAATGATATTTGTTTAAGTATATATACAAACATATTCATAACAAACCAAGGAAGAAATACTCATAACCATCATGAAACTCATTTCTGCATCTGGTTGCTTGGACAAAGCTCATATTTATAGCTGCCTTGTCCCACTAACAATTCCATATTACCTTTACTATCAACAGTCACCTCAGCTGATCTTGGTACATTGCCTGGTGGTGTGAGCCAAACCTTCATTCCTTATATTCCTCAGCAAATAGTAGTTTTCCTGTATTGGATTGTTTTCCATTGACTTTAATCACAGGGCATGGTAGTACTAAGAAATTCCCTATGGGAACTCCTGCATTTCAGACAAACTTTATTTCCATCACATAACGGCAGTCATATTTCCTCTTAATAGTCAGGATCAATCACCCCAACCAATACAGTACTTCCGTTCTTTGCCCCTTAATTCAGAGGCATGGAGAGCCCAAAGTCACTGAGTGATAGTTTTAAATTCTAGTTCAAAAGAATCATTGTTATGTCTCCTAATGGAAGCACTCCTCCTTTTGAAACTAGTACTTACCAATAAGCAGAGCTCAAGGTCACAAGGACAGGAAGCATAACTTTTTATGGCTGTCATTTGCTTTCCTATCCCTTGATCCCTACGCCTATGAATCCTGGATATAGGCAAAACAGCACCATAGAATGGACACTGATTTAGAGCATATACAGCCTGCTGGAGAGCATTTCCCTACCCCTGCAAGGTATTGCCACTATGTGGACACTGTAATTTAGTCTTTAAAGGGGCATTCCACTCTTCTATTAATCCAGCTGTTAAAAATCATGGGGAACATGGTTTGCCAGTTTGAATTTTTTGTGTACTCCAGAAAGGCCAAGTTCTTTAATCTTCACTCAATATTGTTGGGTGGGTCACTTTGTTTGTGATCCCTTGGGTAATGATAAGAGCTGCTAGGGAAAGAAGAGGACTGGTATTCACAAAAAGCTTAGCTTGTCTACTTGGTTACTAAAATCTCCCCTGCTGAAGTCCCCCTCTGGTGAATATTCACATGGGACACAAATATCTTCAGGTTTTTCATGTATTCAGAAAGGTATCTTGTTCTAGTTTGAAAGTTCATGGACACATATACAAGAAATGGAACAGTTTTTTTTTAAGTGAATTGAATAAGTTATAAGTTTACAGTTCTAAGCCTATGCAAATATCCAAACTAAAGCACCCAGGGAAAGATATCTTAATTCAAGGTCAGGAATACCTTTGTCAGCTGGGAACTCATGTGGTTGGAATCTGCTGGTCCCTTCCTCCTGGCCTCTGTTGCTTTCGGTCTCTGATCCTGTGGGGATTCCTCACTTTGCTTTTCCAGGGCTGGCTTTCATCTCTTTGCTTTCCTGGCTTTTTACATGTTCTAACTTGCATGACATCTCATCATGACATTTGCAGGTCTCCAAGCATCTCAAAACATCCATGTCTCTGTCCTCTGCCTGTCAGTTCTGCTCTGAAGTTTCTGTCTGCTTTGTCATTTCTGGCTCTCTCCAATATATTTTATCTTTTAAAGGATTCCAATAAACTAATCATGACTCACCTGGAATGGTTAGAATCACATCTCCATTTAATCAAAAGGTCACACCTACAATTGGGCGCCTCACATCTCTGTGGAGATAATCTAATCAAAAGATTCCAACTACAGTATTGAATCAGGATGAAAAGAAATGGCTGTTCCCACATGATTGAATCAGGAATAAAACATGGTTTTTCTGGGGTACATAATACTTATAAATTGGCGCATATGTCACATGCCTCTGCCCTAGACTTCTTTGTCATGAATTTTCACATATTGTTCATTCCATTTCACTGACCATCCAGCCAAGCCATTAGCTGCAGCCCATGAATCAATATATGAATAAATCTCTGGCTGTTTACCCTTCCAAGAAAGATGTACAACAGGAGGCACTGCTTGAAATTCTCCCCAGAGGGAAGATTTGCTTTCACTCCCCACTAGGAGGGCTTTATATCACTTTAGGGATGTCCCAGAAAAAAGCCATAATGCTGCAACTGTCTTATTCCAGACAATACCTGGTTATCTTGCAGATAAATCATGTGCTAGTTTTCTCTTCCTCCGTCAAAGATTATAGGGAACTCCTCAATCGGCCATAACTGTGGGTTGGGAAAGAGAAGGTATTGTGGCATGAGTGGGTCCATGGCCACTTGGATCACTGACTCATAACATTTGTGCCTACAGGTCTTGTTCAAATTCAAATTTGTGTATACGATGTCCATTTGATGATGGAGACATGCTGTTTGTGCTGAACTTTATGGCTTGGCAAGTTCACACAACTCAGTTCAGAATGGACTGGATTTTTGCTGGATTTACTTCCTACCCTCTGAAACACACATTCCTTACCAATATGTCTAAACAGTTACTCCTTTTTATTACCAGGTCCAATCAGTATGATCTCATCAGTATAATGGTCAGGTGTGATGGCTCATAAGAGGGCAAAGATGAGACATACATGGACTAAATCATTACATAGGGCTGGATAAACAATATGTTTCTGAGGTAGGAAAGTGAGGTGTATTGTTGGCCTTGCCAGATGAAAGCAAAGCGATTCTTGTGGCCTTTACTAGCAGCTATTGAGAAAAAAAGTATTTGCCAGATGTGATGGTTAGGTTCTGGTATAACTTGGCCAAGTGATTATGCCCAGTTGTCTGTTCAGGCAAGCACTGACCTGACCATTGCTCCAAGGATGATTCATGGCTGGTTGATAACTGGAAGGCTGGTGTATTAAGTCGTCAATCAGTTGATAACATTTGTGGCTGGTTACATATGAAGTCAACTAAGGCATGCCTCCCACAGTGAGATAGTCCTATTAATTGAAGGCTCTTAAGGATGAAGAGAGAGTCTTTCACTGCTTCTTTAGCCAACAAGCCTTTCCTGTGGAGTTCATTGGAGCCAACAGCTTCACAGCCTGCCCTACAGTTTTTGGACTCCACCATTTCCACAGTTGCTAAGACACCTTTATAAATATCATATTTACAGATCTCTCATTTTGATTCTGTTTCTCTAGAGAACTCTGACTAATATACCAGAGTAATAGCTGCACAGCAGGTACCAGGGCATATGTTGATTTGCTTAAAGAATGACATCGTATCTGGAGCAGCAGCTGCAATTGGAGTCACAACCTGGTTAAATTTACTATAATCCACTGTTATTCTCCAAGATCCATCTGCTTTCATCACAGGCAAAAAAGAGATATGAATGGAGATAAGATGGGAATAACCACTCTTGCATCCTTCAAGTCCTCAAAAGTGGAAGTAATTTCTGCACTCCCTCCAAGAATAAAATATTCCTTTTGATTTACTATTTTGCTGGGTTGAGGTAGTTATTATGGCTTCCACTTGGCCCTTCCATAATAGCCCTCAATCCACAAGTCAGGGAATAAATGAAAAGATTCTTCCAGATGCTGGGTATGTCTATTCCAATTATACTTTCTGTAACAGTAAAAATAATCACAAAATAGATTCTATGACTTATTGAACCCATGGTGAAATGTACCTTAGCTAAAATTTCATTGGTTATATAACCTCCATAGACCCCTACTGCAGAGATGTTTTGGGTATCCTGGAATTAATGGTTGTTCAGAAACAGTGTGTAAAAATTCCCAACATTTTTGATCATTTCCTTTTCCCCAACACATAGTCATACTGGTAAAAGACCATTAACCTTTGGGGAAGCCTGGGAGGAACTAGCAACTTAGTAAATTCCCATTTTTAAAAGCTGGCCCATTTCTAGTAGAGTGCATTTTGGCAGCCAACAAACTAGAACAACATTAAATACAGAATCTCTGCTTAGTGGATCCATATGAGTAAATTAAGCCTGATCCAATTTTATATTCCTTCCACACTTATCCCATCCTTTAATATGATTCCCCATACATATTCACTAATTTTTAGATAAATAAATTGGAATAAACAGTACTTTTAGAATGTAGCATGCCTTTTAATGGGTCACACTTTGTACCTCACCTTTTGGGACTTGTTCAATTTTCAATCCAGTTATATATTGGAAGAGTAGATAGATGATGATGGGGGGAATCATGAGAGGAATTTTCAGTGACTTGCAAACCAATTACCTCAGTGCATTCCATAGCACCTTCATTGATGAAGGAGGGTTAATCATTTCAGGTGAAGGATGAATGGCTAATTCCTCAGAGGAGACTGGAGATTGGGTGGATGATTCCTCAGGGAAGACCATTACAGGTTTATATGTCAAAGACTCAGCACAATCTAATGTTTCGATGTTTCCAGTATCATTATTATCAGTCCATATGTTCCCATTCAATTTTCTGGATTGCCTTTCCTTCCCAATCAATGTCCTCATGTTAATAACAGACACCTTGTAAGATTTTGAAGTCCATTTACTTTTTGTGGAGACCCAGGGCCTGGCCCCCTTCCTTTTGGTAATAAGTTACTGCAGGTAGCCATCTACAATGACCAAGACAGAAGTTAAAGGTCATCATATCTCTTCAGGGAAGGGCTAGAAAGTACAGATGGTATCATAAACAAAGCACTGAAATTCCCCTACCTTGATCACAGTTGATAAAAAGCCTCCAGACCTTTGTGTCATGAGACACTGCTGAAACTCTGTTCTCACAGCATTGTCCTAAACCCTTCTGAGCCCTTGCATTCCCTGCCCTTTTTGCAGAGCACTGACTTCCATTTTCCAGATAGCTGCCCCAGGAAAGATCTTTTCCTATTAGTAAGTCCAAATAAAATTCATGTGTAACTGTTTGCCTAATGTGTTCTCCCATCTTAGGGCTGCATTGACCTGAACTCCCCAAAAGGTGATTTGGAACAATTGGCGAGCCAGCCAGGAGATGATATTTCATGCATTTCTGCACTCAGTATTGCCTTCTGGCAGGATTAGCAAAGTAAAACACTACCTGATTGGCTTCTAAGGTTATGGGATGTTGGAGCAGAAAAGGTTGTGCTTCCTGGAGTAGAGATGAGTAAATTGGTGTTTATTATCACTCACTGTTTACAACAATAATGCTTATATTCTTCTTCAGCTGATGTGAAAACCACCTCCTTATTGGTATGGCTGATTGATGGGTGTAAGACTGCATGTCCAACTGAAGGGGGCATAATGCATATTATCTCCCATTGGCAATATATGGAGGAGCTACAAGGTATTTTAAGGGGGTTGAGCATGAAACGCACAATTTATGTTATGGCATTTATAAGTCCTGAAACTAAAGCATTTGTCACAGGAATGAAAGATGTGGTATTGCATACAGCCCCCAACCATTACTATGGGACTCTCATGTATATCATAATCTCACTGGTACAACAGCCTATTTCCCTTACTGCTTAGGCTATAGCCAACTTCAAAGAGTTGGAGAGGCTGTGGAACAATAAACCAGGAGTAAGGGAATGGGAAAGACTCCCCATGAGGATAATGACCTTAAACAGGTATCCCACAAGCAAATATGGGTATATCTGATTGCTGCAGACACAGAAATATAGAATAAAGTAATACCACCTTTGTATGCAGGGGTTCCAAAGGTCGCTTCTTTACTATAAAGAATTAGCACTAAATTATGTCATTATCAATTTGTTTTAAATTTAATGCTTTCTTTAGTATTCCCTTACATGAGGCCAGTCAACTTGCTTTTGCCTTCACCTGGGAAAGAGAACAAAGGAATTTCACTGTGCTCCCACAAGGCTATTAACATAGTCTGAGCATCTGCCACAACTTGTGGCAAAGGATTTGGCTAAGTGGAAAAGTCTATTTCATTAAATTGATGATGTCATGTTAACTAGTAACTATCTTCCAGCAATAAAAGAAGCGTCCGTCTCATTGTTATCTCATCTTGAAAGTTCAGGATGGGCAATTAATCACATTAAACCACAATGCCTTAACTGCCCTGTCAAATATGTGGTGGTGTATGGTTGGGTAAGACAAAACTTATTCCTTCTGAAGTAATTGATGGGGTAAAATATTTTCTTATGATGTATATGCCAAAATAACAACTAATGACTTTTGGGGGGTGTTGGGCTATTGACAACCTTTCCCAAACATTAAAATATTTGTATAAAGGTCATGTTTGGTAGTGGGAGAACCTCCAACAAGCCGCTCTGAAAAAGCAAACAGGGCCATTGCACAAGTACAAACACTGTGGAGTATAGATACAGACTAGCTCTGTGAATTGGATGTAGCCAGCACTGACATTGGCTTTGGCAGTGGCAACATTCTAAATGATTGCTCCTTGGCTTTTGGTCACAATTATGGAAAAGGACAGAACTGAGACACAGTCCCTTAGATAAGCAATTGTGTACTGCCTTATTGCACATGGAGGGACTGACTCAAAGATGCCCAGTAACCTTGAAAATGGCCATCCTTATTCAGGGGTGGATAACTGACACACCTTCTAAGTCATGCTCTGGCAGTGCTCAACTGAATACGCTGGCCAAATATAAAGCCTACCTGCTACAGCATAACATTTTCAATACCAGCCCTCTGAGTGCAGAAATGCAAAAGATTCTCGGACTAGTATCCTATACAGAAGATTCAACAGCTAAAGTCACTGCACCTGAAATAGCTGTTGAAACGCCCACTATAGGAGGCACAGGTACCATTTCCAAGTCTCCTTGGTATACTGATGGATCCATTATTAGTACAACCCAGTACTGACACTATTTGGTGAGAGACTGACACTATGCAAAACAAGTAATGGGCTGAATTGAGACCAAAATAAACCAGGAAATGCACTAATTATCTGAACCAACAACTGCGCAGTTTACAAATACTCTTGACCTGGATGGCAACCTGGAAGCAGGAACAATGGACAGTCAAAGTTTGCCCCCTCTGAGGACAAGAATTGTGGAAATAGATCTGGGACACCTGCTAATGATGAAAATTCCAACTGCCAATCATGCACCAGCAGCCAGCAGACAACACTAGAGAGTGCTCTTTGTGCTCTGTGCATTGATCACATAGGTTACAACATCAGATGAGACACATTGACTGGTTTCAAATCCCAGAGATCCAGTGGCTAGTGGATTACATTGGTCTCCTGCTCTCAGAGGAGGCAAGGTATGCTTTTACTGCTGTGGACATGGTTACAGGACTGCTGTTGGCTTTCCTGGTAGGGAAGGCTAACCAACAGGCCACCATCCAATGTTTGGAGAAAGTGAGTGCTTTGTATGGAGTGCTTAGACAAATAGTGGTCAAGGGACCTCTTTCCTGGGAAGATAGCCCAATCCTGGGCCATGGATCAGAACATTGTGTGGATATTCCATCTGCCCTACCATTCCACAGTTGTAGGCTTTATTGAAAGAATGAATAGTTTGTTAAAGAATCAGGTAAAGATGGCAAAAAGTAGTTGCAACAGTGGACTATGAAACTCTATTAAACCTTAACTGGCTTGAATGCAATGTCACAGGTTAAGGCCCCAGCTCCTATTGAAATGCTAACAGTAGGATCAATGAAGGTTCTGAGGATACAAACTAAAGGTATTTATGACCTAAAATTGGGAATAATAATAATTTGTTGTTACCTATGTCTGAGACAAGACAGAGGGAGAAAATGAGATTCTTTGGCCTTAGTGCTGGCATATGCAGCCACACTGGTTGAGAATCTTAAGCCCATGGGGAAGAGAGTCACCCATAATATTGTTACCCAACACAAAAAATACCTGTTAAAATTTGTATCACCAATATGGGGCTTTCTGTTCCCACTGGAACTTTATGCATAATTATGTATATCCTTCTTATGCCTAGATTGATGATTGATGTCATGGTGGAGAACTCTCAAAATTTGCACGGGGGGAAATATCTGGTATTGAAAATCTTCCCATAATGTTCCTCTGCCTGGTGCCTTATTATCAACAAATGTAATTCTAGCATGTATATTGTTAATCAGCAGAAATTACCCCCTTACTGTTCCCATAAACATCTTTCTTTTTGCCCATTGCACCATAGCAAATACCTTCCTAAAGTGGGCTTCAGTGGTAACTCATGCCTACAATTGAACTCAAGGTTGAATTTTCATGGACTTGCCATCTTCAGGCACTACCAGCCTTCCTTAGACTGTGACTCCTGCAAACTGGATTGCTTGGAATACTCTGTTGACCTGGTAGAATTCAATTCATCAGAAAATGTGAAAAAGAATCTTCTCATTTACAGAATATTGTATATGGGGAAAACCCTATGTCCCTGCTACCTTATATCTCTTTACCCCATACTCCTGGTTATTGGGAAATTGTTTAATTCCATCTCTGGGTCACGGAGGCATCTCTCTTTGTGAGGTTGTTATCTCTATGTGAGGGACTCCTAGTGTTCTGTTGACTCTTTGTCTGTTGTTGTGGAATGCACATGCAATATCTGTCCTATGGTAATTGTAGTCTGCTCCATGGGGGTGAATTGTGGGGACCCAGGGCTCATATTGAGAATATGCATTGCATTTGGCCACCTACAATGACCAGGATAGAAGTTAAAAGTCACCAGATCTCCTCTGGGGTGTTGTGGTGGGAGAATGTGCAGATGGTATCATAAGCAAAGCATTGAGACTCCCCTCCCTTAATCACTGTTGATAAAATCTCTAGACCCCTGTGTTATGAGACCCTGCTGATACTCTGTTCTCAAACCTTTTCCCTAAACCATTCTAAATCCTTGCAACCCTGGCACTTTTGCATAGCACTGATTTTCATTTTCCAGGTGGTTGTCACCAGGAAAGCTCTTCCTCCTGTTTGTAAGTCCCAATAAAATCCTTACCTAACTCTCTTTCTAGCATGGTCTTTGGTTTTGGGGCTATGCCTACTCAAGCTCTTCAAAAGATGGGCTGGAACACATTGTAATTCAGCCCCTTGCACAATGATTCCCTGGGTCTGGTTTTCAGAAATCTAAAGTCTATGGCTATAAGAAATAAGACATTCTGAGGGCACATATAGAACTTCCATGTCCTTCAAGTGGTGGTTAAGGGGGGAATTTGAAGCCTTTACTTTGTCAACTGCATCCAGCATATTTAGACATTACAATGATCATTAAACTTTTTAACTCCACAAAATTGCATTAAGGTATCAAATACACAGTCACCCAGAGCCTTGGATCTTATGAGCATTTGAGTAGCAGTATCCAATGTTGATATATTGCTTTTCTTCTATTGACAATTCACACTATGGACTATCAGTGCCATCTTAATCATTAAAAACAGAGTAACTAGTGATTTTAATTTAATAGCATTAGAAGGCCAATTTCTAAAAACCCGGGCCTGACTCAGAAGTCTCATCCTTAAGATGTGATTTCTCAAGAAGCTCTTCAATAACATCTGTATTCATGAGGGTTTCCACAAAACAGAACTGATGGGATATGCAAGTATGTAAATATTTTGAGAATTACTATAGGAATTGGCTCTAGTTACCATGGACATTGGGAACTTCTAACTCCAGACAGATGGCTACAATTTGGGGATTCCAATCAAGGTTTCAATGAATTCCTCAGGTGAAGTTGACTGGCTGAGGTTAAGATAGAAGTTCTGCAGAAATTATTAGTTCTTATTTTATTGTCTTCCATTGATTGGATAAGACTTCTTTCATTGGTGAAAATAATCTCCTATGTTGATTGCAGATGTAACCAGCCATTGATGAAATCAAATGAGTTAGAATTTACATCTACAAAATGCCCTTACAGTTCCAATCAGGTCAATGTTTGCTTGACCAAATAAATAGACACCGTAACCTAGTCAAGCTGATATATGACCTTAACCATCACACTAACCAAGACACCCAATTTAGAAATGTCTGTATTTTGATAAAGAATTCAGCCAATGTATATTTCATGTAGTAAATGATATTTAAATTTGTTTCTCTCAGTGCATTTTATATATACTATTTGTTTAAATTTCTCCTTATTCCTCTTCTACCCTTTGTATTAGTTTGCAAGCTGCCAGGATACGTTATACCAGAACTGGATTGGCTTTTAAAAAGGGAAATTTAAGTTACAAGGTTAAAGTTCTAAGCCTATAAAATTGCCCAAACTAAGGCATCCAGGTAAGATACCTTATTTCCAGGAAGGCTGATGCATCCGGGAACACCTCTGTCAGCTGAAAAGTCATATGGCTGGGATTTGCTGGTCCTTTGCTCCTGGGTTCCATTGCTTTAAGCCTCTGTTCTTGTGGGGGTTCCTCACTTTGCTTCTCTGGGACTGGCTTCCTCTAGGTTCTGACCTGCTTAACATCTCATGGTGATGACTGCTGAACTCCAAGCACCTTCAAACACCCATGTTTCTGTTCTCCGAAGCAACTGTTCTCTAAGCATAGAACAGCAATCTCTCTCTGATGGCTCTCCTCTGTCAAGCTCTGCTCTGAAGTTTCACATGACTCTGTCATTTCTGATCCTTTCCAACATATTTCCTATTTTAAAGGATTCAAGTAAACTAATCATGATGCACCTGGAATGGGTGGAGTCATATCTCTACCTAATCAAAAGGTCCTACTCAAAATTGAGGTGACCATATCTCCTCAGGGATTATCTAATCAAAAATTTCCACAAAACAATATTGAATCAGGACTAGAAGAAATGAATGACTCTACAAGATTGAATCAGGATTAAAATGTGGCTTTTCTGGGGTACATACAACTTTCAAACTGGCACACCCTTCCTAGTACTGGAATTATTTCCATTTACAATTTTGCCTGATCTCTTTCTTATCAATAATGCATAACTTGTATCTTTGTCTTTCCTAATTACACTCTAAGAAGATTTTTTTTACTCATAGCTTTTCCATCAAAATGAAACCTTTTGAGCATTTTAACTTGCAGGCTTGTGCTGGTTTGAAAGGATGTATGCCCCCTAGAAAATCCATGTTTTAATTAAAATACCATTTCATAAAAGTAGAATAATCTCTATTCAATACTGTATGTTTGAAACTAATCAGATAATCTCCCTGGATGATGTGATTTAGTCAAGAGTGGTTGTTAAACTGGATTAGGTGACAACATGTCTCCACCCATTTGGGTGGGTCTTGATTGGTTTACTGGAGTCCTATAAAAGAGGAAACATTTGAGAGAATGAGGGATTCAGAGAGCAGAGAATACTGCAGCACCACGAAACAGAGAGTCCACCAGTCAGTGACCTTTGGAGATGAAGAAGGAAAATGCCTCCCGGGGAGCTTCATGAAATCAGAAGCCAGGAGAGAAAGCTAGCAGATGATGCTGTGTTCACCATGCCCTTCCAGCTGAGATAGAAACTCTGACTGTGTCTGCCATGTGCCCTTCCACTTGAGAAAGAAACTGTGAACTTCAGTGGCCTTCTTGAACCAAGGTATCTTTACCTGGATGCCTTAGATTGAACATTTCTATAGACTTGTTTTAATTGGGACATTTTCTCAGCCTTGAAACTGTAAACTAGTAACTTATTAAATTCCCCTTTTTAAAAGCCGTTCTGTTTCTGGTATATTGCATTCTGGCAGCTAGCAAACTAGAACCCTGCTTAATCCTCCTCCAATATGAAACTTAATTTAGAATAATTTTGTTCCTTAATTTTCTCTGTCTTTATACAAGTATAAAATGCCTTCGTTCTGGACTATTACATATTTCCTTGCTTATATTGTCTTCTGTTTTTAAGTATCATTACTTAATTACTTGTGTTTAAATTACAATTAAAATATTGCCAAATATTTGAATTTAAGTATAAATAATACAAAATTTAGTGATAACCAGCTTACCTATAGTGTCTTTCAGATCTTGACATATCCATTCTGATGCATGTGATATCTGTTTAGAGTACATAGGGATATATATTTACCAAATCCTTGCATATCCAAAAATGTAGCTCTTCTATGCTGAAAGTAAAATGATATACTGGGTCAGCAGAGGATTCTGGGATTTTTGTCATTTCCATCAGTAGTTTGTAGATGTTTTTACATTTATTTTAGCATCTAGTATAGCAGATGAGAAATTCTGTATGTAAACATTTTTTTGGCTGACTGTTGGTAGATATCTGTTTATTCTGGAAACCTAATAATACTGATATTTCTAATAAATTTAAAATTAATTTTTCAAAGAAATATTGAACTTCTTTATTAGAAAGTTTAAATTTCAGCTCAGGGAGATTATTTTTTTGTTCTTGTGTTATAATCTCTCTACATTTTTTAAATTATATAATCCCTATATTAGATCTCTTAGATCTATTCACCATATCTTTTATTTCTTCTTCATGAATTCCATTTCTGTATATATATTTCAAATATAGAAAAACAATCTTTATAGATATTTAATTTGATTGTCCTCATTAATATTTTCTGTTCTTAAGAATAATCATCATTGTTTTCAAGTTGATCCACTCACTTTCAAATTGGAAAATCATGGGGTTTCTTCTATTTCAGAAATTTATTGTGCATATTTGTGAGCTTTCACATTCCTTTTTTGCTAATTTTCTTACATGATCCTTTTTTTTCTTTTCATTCAGTATACTTCCACAAGAGGTTTTACTCTGGATTTCAGTTTGAACATCCATCCTTATTGCTCAGGTTAATGCAACCCTTTAATAAGCTGCAATTATTTTCCTTTCCTGATCATGATTTTGAGGTCAATAAGTCCCTTTACAAGTCTTTTTAGAAATCTTTTCTTGATGAGTGTTAAGGATAATTAGGAAGCATGGTGAGCTCTATCCTCCAGGTAGGGAAAGTAGGGAAAGAGCTGATGGAAATATGTTCCAGTTTTTTGTAAATATAAAATTCCAGATACCAAGCCTTTGGTGTATTTTTGAAGCTCTCCTTGCAAGCAGTGACAATGGTATCAATCAGACCACCAAGGAGTTTATCTTCAGATTGAATGTGGTCAGCAAGATCTGGTATGTTCTCCCAAGGTAAAATTCAGCCAAACAGTAGGTGTAGCCTCTCTCTGACAAAATTCACCGGTTTTTCTTTCAGAATCTTTCATCTAATGTTGACCCAGTGCTTGAACTCCATACAAAGAAAAACCCATCTTATAGAGATACAAGAAGAAACTTTGAGTTCAAGTGAATGTCCAAAGTTCTACCAAATTTCTTCAGCCTATGAAAGAAATTGGGAAGAGATGTGAATGGGGATGACAATGAATAAAGTGTATTATGTGTTCAGGTAATGGTATGAGTTTTTAAAATGCATAAACTCATTGAATAATTATACAACCTTGTAAAATAGGTATTAGCATATCCCTGTTTTAATGTGAACCAACTGAGGCATAGATACTGCACAACTTGGTCAGTGTCACAACATTTCTTGAGCAAAGGAAATAAAATTAAACTAAGAAAGTCTAAAATTATTCCATTTTTTTACCTGTTTTGTTCCATCTTAACAAATCATACATGAAATATAAGCCCTGCTTGTTTGTTTATCTTGTACACACTTCTGTCTTACATGAGAAAGAGGACATAAAAGCTAAGATTTTTGCAAGGATTTGGAAATATGAGCAAGAAACAGATCAAAACTTAAAAAATTTATAGTCTGAAGGGCTGGATAAAAAATAAAATCAGCTTTTAGCCAGCACTGGGGCAAGATGGTGTCTTAGTGAAGGGTGGAATTTAGTTCATCTTAGAGCAGCTAATAAATAAAATTTAAAAAATGGGATGGCTAATGACATAAATAGATTTGAAGAGGCAGAAGAAAGAATAAGTGAACTAGAGGATAGGACTAGTGATTTTTGAACACTCAAAACAGCAAATGGCAAAAAAGTTGGAAAAAATTGAATTGGATCTCAGGGAAATAAATGACAAAACAAAGCACAGAAATATAAGAATCACTGGTTTCCCAGAAGGAGAAGAGAAGAGTAAAGCATTAGTAAGGTTAATTGAGGACATAATGAGAGAAAACTTCCCAAACCCTTATAAAGGACATAACTACACAAATCAAAGAAGTCCAATGAATTCCAAATAGAATAAATCCAAGTAGGCCTTCCCCAAGAGATATAATAATCAGTCTGTCAAATGTTGGAGAGAAGCAGAAAATCCTGAATGTGGCAAGGGATAAACAATCTACTACATATAAGGAAAACCATATAAGACTGAGTTCAGACTACTCAACTGGCACTATGGTGGCAAGAAGGCAGTGGTATGATATATTTAAGATCCTGAAACAGAAAAACTTCCATCTAAAAATTCTCCACCCAGCTAAATTGTCCTTCAAACCTGAGGGAGAAATTAACATTTTCACAGACAAACAAATCCTGAAAGAATTTGTCAACAAGAGACTGGCCCTAAAATAAAGACTAAAGGGAGTTCTGCCAGTTAAAAAAAAAAGACAGGAGGAATTTTGGAGGAAGACACAGAAATGAAGAGTACCAATAAGGGTAACTTAGAGAATATAAAGAAATAGAGGGAAAATAATATATTGATCTGACAAACAAAATCCAAAGGATGAGATGGTGGATTCAAGAAGCATCTTTTCAGTAATAACTTTGAATGTTAGCAGACTAAGCATACCAATTTAAAAATACAGATTGGCAGAATCGATTAAGAAATACAATCCAGATATATGCTGCTCACAAGAGACTCATCTTAGACACAAGAATACAAATAGATTGAAAGGATGGAAAAAGATGTTCTATGCAAGTTGTAGCCAAAAGAAAGCAGAGTCACTATACTAATATTGGACAAAATAGTCTTTAAATGTAAAGACATCATAAGTGACAAACAGGGCTGGAAGCAATGGAGATTTAGATACAGTGCTTCCTCAGGCCTGCAGAAGACAGTTAAGTAAAGTGCTGCATTTGCTGGGTAGGCCAAGAAAGTTCAGCTTTGGGGAATCAACTGAAAAGATTTTGGTGCTCTTTCTAATCCCCTCCCCAGGGAACACTGGAGCCAGTCTGTGCTCCATTCATGGCTTCTTCACCCTGTGTTAGCTGGAAAACCCTGACATAGAAACTAGTCTCTGTGTGACTCTCCTCCCCAAATTTGCCCTCAAGGCAAAAGCATGAGAAAACAAAAGGTATGTAAAAACTATAGAGGCTGACTATATGGGAAAAAGGCCTGCTGGCTTCAAATACTTGGGAGAGGGTGTCTGTCTACTGGAGGAGACAGGGAACCCCAAAACAACTGATGAGCAAAAGCCCAAGGCAGGACAGAGGCATAGTAAGACAGGAAAACCATGCACAATGAATTCACATTGGGCAGATATTCCTAATAGGAAGCTCAAAGAAATGTCTGCCTTATCACCACATGGTTAGAAAACCAAGAATCAGACATCCCAGGAAGTAAAGAACACAATTAAAATTTTCCAATATTAAAATTTACAGTGTGCATTTAATACACTTAACACAATCTCAGTGATTCAGTCACAGAGCTAGAGAAGAAGCACTATCAAATCCAGAGAACCTAAATCTTCCTGCCCTGTGCAACAACAGCTTTAAGTTACGCCCTAATCCAGCTTCAAACCTCCCCAGGACCCACCATGGAGGCAACTTTTGGCTCTAGGGCCAGTCAAGTCACATTCCAGAGATCTTTCAGTCTACCAACATCCTCTCAGTCTGTGAAAATGAGTGTGACTTTATGCCATGTGCCTCGTTTCACCATGACTTCTAACATGACTATCTTCCCCTGTGGCTTATGGTAACTAAGGAAAGCAGTATTAGTAACCGGATCACCCTTTTTCCAGAGTTCCCACAAAGCGAATGTCACATGAAAAGACTCAATAAATGTGATCAGTTTTGCTTGGCTACTGTTATTCTTGTTGTTATGGAAATGCAGAAGAGGACAGTTGTCAGCTAAACTATTGACAATGTAGCTATTGGGGTCAGTGGCATTTAAAGATGTAGCTATAGATTTCTTCCAAGAAGAGTAGGATATCTGGACAGAATCCCAGTATTTTGGTTTGAGGAAGCTTCCAGAATGCAATATACCAGAAATGGAATAGCTTCTATAAAAAAAAAAAATAGATATCTCAAGTTTACAGTTCTAAGGCCATAAAAATGTCCAAACTAAGACATCCAGGAAAGGATGCCTTGCCTACAGAAGGCTGATGTCTTTCACATAGGAAGGCATGTGACTGGGGTCTGCTGGTCCTTGTTCATGGTTCCATTGCTTCCAGCTTTTGATGCCAGTGGTTTCCTCTTTAAGCATTTGTGGACCTTCACTTAGCACCTCTGGGACATAGTTCTGAGTTCTGGTTTGCTTAATATCTTATAAGAAGGTACATGGTGGCATCTGCTGGTCTCTGCCCATGTCTAATAATCTGCTCTCTCTGTCAGCACCAAAGCAACTGTTCTCTAAGTCTTTACATCTGAGGTTTCCCCTTTTAAAGGACTCTAATAAACTAATCAAGACCTGCCTTGAATGGGTGAGTCACATCCCCATCTAATCAAAGGCCACACCCAAAATTGTGTGTGTCACATCTCCATGGAAGTAACCTGACCAAAAGGTCACACCCACAATTGGGTGTGTCACATCTCCATGGAAACAATCTAAAGCTTCCCATCCTAAATAATAGGTCTGGCACCACAAGATTGGATCAGGATTAAGACATGGCTTTTCTGGAGTACATAATAGTTTCAAATTGGCACACCCAGAGAAACCCATTCAGAGATATGATGGCAGAGATCACTCATTATCTGGCTTTAGATGTACTTTCCCAATTGGAATAAGGAGAGGAACTGTGGAGAGAAGGAATAATATTTCTCCAAAATCAGAGTTCAGTAAGGGAAAGTGGCATTAAAAAAACAAGAAGTGATTCATTTCCTGGACCATGCACAAACCTCCTCCCCCCAAAAAAGCAAGAAATGATAACCATATACAACATATTCAGGAAAGATGCATCTACTGTTATGTCATTGGTATAGTACATTCCAAAGAATCCCTTCAAATGCTGTGATATGCAAGAAGAATTCACATACAGATTCACAGTGCTCCAACATGTATTCAGTCACATGGGAAAGAAATCTTGTGCAAGAAAACTGTTTGGAAATGCCCTCAATAATCCATCAATTTTTACTCAGCATAAGAAAGTTTACACTAGAAGTGAAGCATATGAATATAATGTATGTGGTAAAGTCTTTATTCAAACCTGTTACCTTAGATGACACAATGAATCTGACATTGGAGAGAAACACTATGAATGGCCTTAAGTGGGAAAGCTTTCACTGATCATTCTAACCTCAAGCAACAAGAGAAAATTCACATTGGAGAAAAACCACATCAATATCACCTATGTGGGAAAATCTTCACTAAATGTTCTCCATTTGACAACATTAGAGAACTCACACTGTAGAGAAATCCTATGCATGCCATCTATGTTGGAAAACCTTTAGGAGACATTCTAATTTTAAACAAGTGAGAGAGCTCACACTGAAGTAAAACCCTATGAAAGTTATCTATGTGACAAAGCCTGCAGGGTTCTTTCTTTAGGTGTCATAAGCGGACTCACTCCATAAGGAAACAATATCCGTATCATCTATGTGTGAAACTGTTAAGTAATTCTTTTGTTCTTAGAGAACATGAAATAGCTCACTGGAGAGAAACTATATGAATATAATCTCTATCAGAAAGTCCTCACTCCTTTTTCTGGCCTTTGGGGATATGAGATAATTCACAGTGCAGAGATACCACATGAATGTGGTCTGTTCAGGAAAACTTTCACTTGATCTGGCATTAGATAACATGAGAAGACTAACACCTGAGAGAAACTGCATGAACATTATTGATGTGGAAAATCCTTAAATTTATTTTTGTTAATTTTTACATCATGGGAGAATTGAAATTGGAGGGAAAAACCATAAAAGTCAATGTTTTGACCTTAGATGGTATGACAGCAGTCAGTAAAAATGTTCTGAATATAGAAGAGATTTCAGTCAGAGAATTATCCTTTAATGTACCACAGAACTTACACACTGATGAAAGAGATTGTAATCATCATGGAAGAATTTTTTTCATCCTAAATATTTCAGCTAATCTAAGTGAGTTCATACTGAAAAGAATCCATATAGATATCATCTGTATAGCAAAGACTTCTGTTAATGGTTTCGTAACATACAGAATAAGTGAACTCAAAATAAATGTAATAAACTGGAAAAGGCTTCATCTGCCACTCAAGTCATAAACTAGAATGAGAGAAATTCTATGTCTGTATCTGTGGAAATGCCTTAACTTATAATTTATTATTTAAATGAAATGAACTCCACAGAAGAGAAACACTAAGTTTCTAATCAATTTGCACAGCATTTAGTCAAAAACCAGTATTGGTGTGCAAAAGAAAATTGACGTTGGAATAACCACCAAATCAAAAAGTATTCATGAAAAGTATTTATTAGAAAGACAAAATCCCTAGGGAAAATGCCAGGTAATTCATGCTGGAAGAGTTGTTCAATGAAACCATTAGAAGGCATTTATTCATTCAACAACAGTTGTAGGAATTCTCATTATGCAAAATATTCTCGGCATTGTAAAAGAAGGAAAGTTATCAGTGGGCACTTATTCTCTAGTAGCATTAATATACTTCCACAGGTGGCAACAATCCTGAATTTAAAATAAGAAACCTTCAGCTATATTTCATGTCAGAAAACTCAGATGGGAAATTAAACACTTTATAGATACCCAATTCAATAAAGAATCAGAAATTTTGAAAAAGATTTATGGTAGAAAATATGTAATGTATAATAAAGCAATTTGGGATCATGAAGTGACATGGGAATATTGAACAAAGAATTTTGTCTGAATATGAAATGAGATCCAATTCATATTAGTATTTGCATATATAAAAGCCACAAAGATGTTGTTAAATAATCTAATAAATTGACCAAGTCCTAAGTATTTTTTGTTGTTTTTTTATTGCATGGGCAGACCAGGAATCGAACCTGGGTCTCTGGCATAGCAGGCAAGAATTCTGCCACTGAGCCACCATCACACCACCCTAGTTTTTTATATGTAGGTCTAAACACCAATATTTGGATCAGTCAGAAAACAATTTGAATTCAAACTGAAACATTTAGAACAGAAAATTATATGTCTTATGCTTATCTTAATGTTACAACATAAATGTGCCTGACAAGGATATAGACAAACATAGATAAATAAACATACTTTAGAAGTCTAAAAGTACATAAATTCTCTTCTTAACATAAGCAACTTAATATTGACATCAAAACTTAGGAATTAGTTAAAAATTAAATATTTGAATAAAAGAAAACAAAATATATTAGTCCTTGTGTATTATGCAAATATTGACAAAAAAAATTCCCGGAATCTAGAACTTAGCAATGTGTCATTCCATATATTATAATTTTGTTTCAGAAGGGGCTTTTTGTTAACAAAAACAGAGATGATAACAAACAGGACCTGAAAGCAAAAGAAATGTAAAGAGTGCATAATTTCCAGATGTTTTAAATACTTACATTAATTTGTGTGACCATAAAGTACTGTCCTTCTTAAACACAGGCAGAACACTGCTTGGGAAACCATGAAAGTAGAAAGAAGCTATGAAACTCTGACATAGCACAGGTTTCTCAGACACAAAACTCATGAATCACCAAATTGCCCTCTGGAAGTAACCCTAAGTCCCTCCTATACATATGCACAGAGAATAAGAAAGCAAATGGGGGATCTGTTTCCACCACCACAATGACAAGAGACAGGCTGCTTCTCACACTCATTTGTAATTGATAATTATCCTTGTATTTCATGTGGGAAAATGTGACCTAGAAGATTTTAAATATTTAGCCCATGTGTTTATGAAGGATTATGCAATTCCTTCATCCACCCCTTCTTTGTTTCTGTGAATTATAAAAATATTTCTTATCGATGGATGTACAAGTTCAGTAATCTGCCTTCTATGTGTAATGGTGCTTAACCCCATCCATCGAGTTTTCCATGAAGTACAGTTCACTAAAACCTTCCTCTTTTTTGTATATTTTAATCATTTCCTCAATTTTATGTACCATTCTGTCTTAGTTTTATGGCTGCTTTGACAAATATACAATGGGTTGACATAACAAGAGAAATTTACTGGATCTTGGTTTCATAGGCTAAAAGATTTTCTTCCTCTTCAAAGACTGTGGCATTCTGGTGCTGGCCTGCCATTAATTTGGGGGGTTCTTTAGTTGTCCTGTCACATAGTAATGTCCTCTCTTTTCTCTTTTGTGTTATAATGCTGTTCAGCTTCTCCGTCAAGCGGCTTTCTCTTCATAAAGTCTCTTGTAATAAGATTAAGGCCAAATTGCATTCCACTGGGCCACTATTTGATTATAAAAATTACACCTTCAAAACATTTTATTTACAAGAGTTCACACCCCCAAGAAGAACATGTTTTTCTGGGGTACAACCTACTGCAGATACTTATAGTAATCTGTTTTACTTTTCTTCTAACTACAGTCTAAATATATACCTGTACCTGTTGGTCTTGTCTCTTTTTTATTGATTATTCACCACATTTCCTTATTGTTCTCACAGATCAGAGTTTAATAATCAGGCAGAGATTGAAGGAAAGTCATTTTTCAACTATAGCCTCCATTAGGTGGAGAAAGGGAAGGCTTATCACTTTCTTCCTCCCAAGAATTGAACTGCATCATGAGTGGGTTATATATTTGATTGCAGTCAATTTAATCTACTTACCTTTATGGCCATTTGCTTATTAATTTATTGCATGCATATTCCTATAGTAAAGGTTATCTCTAAAAAAACAAGGGACTGCAGTTCCCTTTCTTATGCAGCCCCCCATTACTGTAGTGGTGTGGGGAAAATCATCCCTGAATTTGGAGATTCTCCTGGATTTCAACCTAACCTCTATAATCCAGGAGTCCTCCTCTTCATCTGCTTGTTTAAAGGCCCTAGTAGTGTCTCTGCCTATTTTCCGTGTCTATACCAAGCAGATTCTTACATGTGTGTAATTGTATGGGTATCTCTCTTCCCCTTACAAGGTCTCTTCACTTTTAGGAATCTTAGTTCATGTAGTTATTTATGTTTGCATAATTCTCTGGTCTTTAAAAACTATATATTTTAATGAGTCATTAGTTCTTTACTTGCCTTGCCTCTACCACCATATTCTACCTGGACTTGGAAGTTCCTATATTTTGTTTACAAAATTTTCACACTATCTGTTCTGTTTGTCTTCATCCCAGAAAGGCTGTCTCCTCTTTTTGGGACTATGTAAACCCACATTGAAAACTGTCAAATGCTCCAGCAGAAAATCTAGGTAGATTTGGCTCTCACATCATTGTCTTTCTACTTTTCTAAGACTGTACCTCCTCAGATCTTGTATGTATTGGTTGTTCTCTGTTGCCTTCAAATGTTGTTATTGTTTTTGTTTTTGTTTCCCAATTTTATATAGGTTTTATCACTGCATGTGGAGATTTTCTAATAAACACTACTCAATTGTGGTCATGAGTGTGTTGGTCTGTATGAAAGTGTGATAATCAGTGTATGTGTGTGCTATCAGATTTTCAGGTAGTCATTTAAAAGTTCAAATGTATGTGAGTTGGATGTGCTGTCATCATATCCAGCTGTTTAGGGAGTGGGTATTATCTGTGGGGTATTCTTATGTGATCATGTGTAGTAGGATTTCAGAATGTGGATGTAGAGATAAACTTGGATTTCCTGGTTTCAGTAAAACTTTCAACACTCCAGTAGGCCAATGATTCTAGCAAATACCAAAAAAAGACTCAGATTTGCTTAAAAAATAGTGCAAAGAATAGCTGGAGTCAGTACTGTCTGATAAGATTGGATGGGACAGGATCTTGACCATTGAAGATCTGAATTCAGGGATGAAAGACTCAGAGATTAGGAAGATTGTGGACATTAGTGATTTGGGCTCTATCAGATAGAGTGGTTGATGAGTACACAAGATTGTTTGGGTGTCTGAAGGCTGATTTACAGTGCTTTCCAGAGGACATGCCATAGGCTTCGGAATTGAAAGATGTAAGGAGACTGTGGTTTGTGTGGCCTCTAGGGTAAGTGAAGACTGTCAAATGGGGCAGTCCTTCGGGTACCTCCAAAGAGTCAGTGATGGTCATCTTTTGAGTCAATGATTAAATAGCTGAAGGGCAAAACAGATATCTTTGCCTTATTTCTGATATTATAGGAAACAATAATTCATATCACTTAACAGAATTTCCTTCAGTGGGTGAGAGGATCCTTCACTCAATAGATTACTGAGGAAAAAAAAAAAAATAGCCCATATGGTTCCCTTGCATCTAGCTAATGGCTCATTTGGAAGTGTCAGTGAGAATTCATGGCAAGCATTAAGACTTATTAGTAACCAGAGAAGTATTAAAATCCCAAATTCTACAAACCCATGGACACTGCCATCCTGAGAGACAAGTTGTGGAAAACCAGTCCATAAAGTCATTAAAGTTTTCAATATTGTGGTTCTGATCATGCATATATGTGAGGCTTTCAGCTAACCTGATATATATTTTAAAAGACTGAAGACATTTATAATAAAAGTAGGACCATGGGAATATGTCTGCTTTTACCACTACAACCAACTTATAATAATTGGAAGTGTGAACATTTCACCTTAAATTTGAAGTTAGGCAAGGATGACTTCTCTCACCCCTACAGAACAATCATGTATAATGTTGAAAGACTAAATGATTTACCATAAATAAAGACAAAAGAGAGATGTCCTCTCCCCTCACCTCTATTCAATATAAAGTGGAGGACTTAAACAATAAGTCAGAGAAGAATAAAAAGCATAAGTCTTCTTAAGGAGCAATATTCCAGAGAAGAATAAAAAGTGTAAATTTTCTTAAAGGAAAAGATAACTGCATTTATTTGATGAGGAAATGATTGGACATGTAAAAAAACAGTACTAAAACTAACAAAACTTTTTAGAACTACTTAGTAAATTTAGGAAGTTAATGATGTTTGTAGTAATCAGGTTCAGGTATTAACTTTGCCAGGTTAATCATGCCCAGTTGTTCTGTTTCTGTGGTCTTAAATAATCAGTATATGAAATTCATCTATGGCTGATTACACCTGTGGTCTCATAGGGGAGTGCCTTCTATCATGAGTGATAATTTAATTTGATTTGTTGGAGGTTTAAAAGGAGAGGTCAAAAAAGAGAGGAAGAACTCAGCAGCCCAGCATATTTCAGCACAGAGCTCAGAGCCAACACAGACCTGGATGTTTGGAGATGCAGAAAGGACATGCCTTGGGGACAGTTGTTTGAACCCAGAAGTCAGGAGAGAGGGCCAGCAGATGTCACTGTGACAGATAAACCCAGATGAAAACTAGCTGCTTTTCTTCTGAGGAACTGTAAATTTGTAACTATATTAATCCCCTTTATAAAAGCTAATCTATCTCTGCCTATTGCATTCCAGCAGCCTTAGAAAACTAAAACAGATTTTGGTACTGGGAGTGAGGTAAAACTCTCCAGGAGGCTGTGTATGCCTTGAATTAGTATTCACTCATTGGTGCTGTTTCTCCCAGTGCCAGGATTCATGGATCCAGGAATCAAGGAGTGGAAATGGGAATGGCACCACTCACTGTTGCCCCCAGTGATTCACTAGGAAAATTTTTACTTCCTGTTTCAGCAAACTTGAACTCTGCTGGTCTACAAGTGTTAGTTCCAGAAAGAGGAGAGCTTCTACCAGGAGACACAATAATGATTCCATTGAACTAGAAGTCAAGATTGCAACTTGGCCACTTTGGAATTCTCATATTTCTGAATCAACAGACAGAATTGGGGATTATTGTCCTGCCCAGGATGAGTCATCCTATCAAGGGGAAATAGGACTGCAACTACACAATGGAAGTAAAGAGAGTTTTACTGGGAAAAAAAGAGATCCCTTAGGGCATCTCTTAGTGCTACTATACCCTGTGATTAAAATTAATGGAAAATTGCAACAATTGAACTGAGGTAGGAGCACCATTGACTGAGAAACTTCAGGCATGAAGGTTTGGGTCGCCTCTCTAGGCAAAGAACCATGGTCAGCTGAGGTGCTTGTTGAGGTTAAAGGGAATATGGAATGGGTAATGGTAGAAGGTAGTGATAAAAATGAACTATGACAATATGACCAGTTACAGAAATGAGGACTGTAATGGCATGACTATTTCTTCCTTGTTTGGTTATGTGTATATTTGTATTTGTACATAAAGCAAATATATGTGTTCCTCTCCATCATATCCTCTCTATTATATGAAATTACTTGTATTGTTCATGCTATAGTATTTAAGTTACAGGAGATCAAGTTTAACAATGAATCTTACCCAAGGACTTGCACCTTATTCTGGACAAAATTAGTGCTTTGTACATGGGACAGATAAGCATCGTTAAGTGGAAAGAAAAAAAATGTTAGCTATTATTTTCTATTTAGAGATTAAGTATGATTTACGGAAATGTATATATTCACCAAGTTGATAAGTAGTGGACACCATAGTATTTATTTTGAGGTGTCAGCTTGGCTAGGTGATGGGACCCAGTTGTTCTGTTGCTGTGTTCTTAAAACACCAGCATGTATAATTCACCTATGGCTGAATACATCTGCAGTTGGCTAAGGAGAGAGATTTGCACAATGAATGATGTTTTAATTTGATCATTTGGAGGCTTGAAAGGAGAGGTCAGAAGAGGGAAGAGTAGCTCAGCAGCACAGGATAACTCAGCTCAGAGCTCAGAGCTAACCCAGACCCAGATGTTTGGAGGTACAGAAAGGACATGCACTGAGGAAAGCAATTTGAATGCAGAAGCCAGGAGAGAGAGTGTCAGAAAATGTTGTCAAGTGCCTTCCCATGTGACAGAGTAGCCCAATGAAAGCTAGTTGTCTTTCCTCTGATAAACTGTAAACTTGAAAGTAAATAAGCCTCCTCACTAAAAAGCTAATACACTCCTGGTTAATTGCATTCCAGCAGCCTTGGCAAACTAAAACAGTGTTCAAATTAAAAATAAAATTTAATGTCCCTTCATTTACTATCAATTAACAAATGTAAAATGAAATACAAGAAGGATCTACAACCATCACAGTACAAGATACAGGAATGGTTTTAAAAGAATATGTGTAAAACTCTATACTGAAAATTAAAATATAAATTAGAGAATTTAAGGAAGGTCTATACGTAGATGATACACCACCCATATGGATCAAAGACTCAGTAATCTTAAGGCATCTGTTCTACTTCAAAAAATCTATTTAAACGTTGAATTTCCAATGTATACACATTTTTATCAAGAACTGTGGTGAATATGAGGTATTATTCCACTGGCAGAGAAAGATATTTTATATAATAATATGGAAACTAAAGAAACAAAAGGGACCTAAATGGAAAAGCATGCTCTTTAATAACATACAAGATTAGCAGAGGCATATTTCAACATCCGTCTTTTGCAGGTGACTCCTTGAGAACTAATAGAAAAATTTTTGTATTTTATTATCAAACTCCAATTTAAAACTGAACACTTATAAATGTATTAGCCCAGATGCTGTTTAAAATTGTATGATGTAATTCTCATGTAAAATTCTTTATGGTGGTGTGCACAGATGGTTAGTGGTCGAATGCTTATCATGCTGGAGACTTGGGTTTGATTCCAAGCCCATGCACCTCATTCCCTGCAAATAATAATAATAATAATAATAATAATAATAATAATAACTTTATTGTGAATAAATTCAGCACCTTCAAGAAAACTAAAAATGAAAAACAAACAAAAAATACAGTGTGCAAGAAAGAAGTATAAGATAAAGAAAGAAATAGTAAGTGCTTATCCATCAAAAGCAAAGGGACAAAAATCCAGAAAATTCCAATGAAACCAACAAGAAACCACTTTCTTTATTAAATCATTAAAAAATGACCCTACAAATGCTCAAGGAGATGAGGGAAAATACAGAAAAATAACTAAATGATATCTGGAAAACAGTAAATGAATAATATGAGAAGGTTAGTAGAGAGATAGAAATTTGAAAATGGAACCAAGCAGAACTACTGGACTTAAAGACCATGGTAACTGAAATGAAATTTTTCTGGGAGATTCTGACTTGCAGATTGGATCTGGCAGAAGTGAAAATCAGTGAACTTGAAGACAAGACACTTGAAATGAGTCAGGCTGAGGAGCAGAAAGAAAAAAAAATTTAGAAGTGACAATAATGTAAGAAAGCTATAGGACATCATTAAGTGTACCAATATATGCATTATGGGAGTCCCATAGAGAGAAGAAATAGAGAAAGGGATAGAAGGAGCTGCCAAACAAATAACGACAGAGAACTTCCCAAACTTAGTAAAAGATTTGAATATGTGCATCCAATAATCTCTGAGACAACAAACAGGATAAATATCAAATAAAAACACACATAATATACTGATTATACTATTAAGTGCAAAGGCCAAAGAGACAGTTCTGAAAGTTGCAAGAACAAAAAAGCAAAAATTTTTGTACAATGGAATCCCAATTAGATTAGTTCAGGGTTCTAATCAGAAACGATGGAGTCAGGAAGGCAGTGGATTGAAATACCTAAAGTGCTGAAGGAAAACAACTGCCAGTTAAAATTTTTTTTGCAAGACTTCCTTTAAAAAATGAGAGAGAGATTAAGATATTCTCAACTCAATAAAAGCTGAGGGAGTTCATCATCACTAGATTTGTGCTACAAACAAAGGTAAAAGGTATATTTTAGACTGAAAGGAAAGGTCCCTAGACAGTGGTTCAAAAGAGCATGAAGAAATAAAGAGCTGCAGTAACCATATTCATTTGAGTAGTTATAAATGCCAGTATTATTGGATTTTATTGTTTGCTATGTAATGCCACTTCTTACTACTACACGTGGTAAAATGCAAATGCATAAAAAGTAATGATAAATCTGCATTTTTGGACATACAAGGTGCAAAGATTAAGTTATAGCAAGTACAATAAAATAGTGAGGGAGCAAAGGAGTATAGGAAGATTATGTGTGCATGCTATTGAAGTTTAGCTGTCATCAAACCAAATATGAGTGTTATATACTTAGGATATTGAATTTTAACCCATGGTAGCCACAAGAAAAATAGATGTAAAAATATATTTAAGATAGAAATGAGATGGTACTTAATATGGTACAACCAAAAAAAGCAAATAGATATAAAAGTGGATTGTCTCAACAGACATAAGAGATAAATATGGTACAAGATCTATAAAATCTAAATAGCAAAATGGCAGAAGAAATCCCTATATTATCAGTAGTAACTGTTAGTATGACCCAACTATATGTTGTCTGCAAAAGACTCACCTTAAAGTCAAACTTAGAAGTAGTTTAAGTGTAAAAGGATAACCAAAATATATCATGCAAGCTGTAACCAGAGAGAACTGGGACATCTATATGAATAACAGATAAAATAGACTATAAGTCAAATTTAAAATCTTTGAAGGACAAAGATGATAAAGGGAACAACTCCACAGGAAGATGTAATAATTTAAAATGTAGATGTACTTAAAAGAAAAGTCCCCAAATATATGAAACAAATACTGACAGACTTGAATGGTGAGATTATGATTCTATATTAATATTAGAAGAGTTTAACACACCACTCTCAAAAATGGATGGATAGACTTGTCTGATGATCAATAAAGATGTAGAAAATTGAATGGTAAACTAAACCACTTTGACCTAACAGACATATATGGACAACTGTGCCCAGTGAGAACAGAATACACATTCTTTTTCAGTGTACTGGGGAAACTGCAGGATAGACCATATGTTGGATCACAAAACTAGTCTCAAGCAAATAAAAAATATTGAAATAATACAATGTATATTGTTTGACCATAATGGAATGAAGCTAGAAATCAATAACAGGGAACAAAACAGAAAATTCATAAGTATATGGAAATTAAACAACATACTCTTAACAACCAATGGGTTAAGGAGGTAATCAGAAGCAAAATTAGGAAATATCTTGGAGCAAATGAAAATGAAAAAAAAACATAACAAAACTCATGTTGATGCAGTGAAGATAATGCTGAGAGGCATATATTAGCTTTAAATATAACATTAAGAATAAAAGCACTCAAATCAGAGAAACTCAAAGCTAGAAAAACTAGAAAAGGAAGAGCAAATTAGTTAATAATGAGCAGAAAGAAGGAAATAATAATCAGATCATAGGTAATGAAAGAGATAGAAATACAATTTTTGAGAAAAGTTGTTTCTTTGGAAAGATCAACAAAATTGACAAACCTTGAGCTAGACTGACAAAGTAAAAAGAGAAGACACAAATAAGGAATGAAAAGGTGACCATGAATACCATCCCCTTTTTATTTTATTTTATAAAAAGGATTATAAAAGAATACTGTGGGCAGACGTATTCCAATAAGTTAAGTAACATAGTTGAAATGGACAAATATTTAGAAACACAAAAACTACCTACACCGCCCCAAGAAGAAATAGAAAGTTTCATCAAACAAACCCTCGTAAAGTGTTTGAATTAGTAATCAAAAAGCTCGCAAGAGGGCAGTGTGATGGTGGCTCAGTGGCAGAACTCTCCCCTGCCATGTCAGAGACCTGGGTTCAATTCTAGCTTTCAGTGTACAAATCAGTTACATCGCTGGTTGGAATTATTCCTAGATATTTGATTATTTTAGTTGCTATAGTGAATGAATTTTTCCCTGTTTTCTTCTTCCAATTATTCATTGATTGTGTATAGAAAACCAAAGGAGACTTAAATAAAATGAAAGTATTCCATATTTATGAATTGGAAGCCTGAATATCATTCAGATGTCAATACTACCCAAAGCAATTTGTAGATTTAATGCAACCCCAATCAGTAGTACAACTTTCTTGAAGAAATGGAAAATCCAATCAGCAAATTTGTATTGAAGGGCAAGGAGAATTACTAAAGCTATCATGAAAAAGAAGAACAGAGTTGGAGGACTCATACTTACGGATCTTAAAACTTATTACAAAACCATAGAAATCAAAGCAACATGATACTGGTACAAAGATTTATAGAATATGGTAATTGAATTGAGAGCTCAGAAATCAACCCGCACATTTATAGCCAACTGATTTTTGACAAAGTGGCAAATAACACTCAGTCTGGAAACAATAGACTGTTCAACAGATGGTGCTTGGAAAACTGGATCTCCATTTGCAAAAAAAAAAAGCATACCATATACAAAAATCTACATCATACCATATACAAAAATCAACTCAGAATGGATCAAAGGACTTACTATAAGGGCTACAACTATCAAATTCCTAGAACAAAGCATAGGAAGCATATTCTGGAACCTGTGTTAGGCAATGGTTTCTTTGACTTTACACCCAAAGCACAAGCAACAAAGGAAAAAAAATAATAAAATGGGGCCTTATCAAGTTGGAAAACTTTTGCTCCTCAAAGTACTATATTATCAAAGTAAAATGACAGCCTAGTTGTGTGATGTGGCAGAATTCTCACCTGCCATGTCGGAGCCCCAGGTTCAATTCCTGGTGCCTGCCCATGCAAAAAATAAAATAAAATAAAATAACAGCCTACATAATAGGAGAAAATATTTGCAATCCACATACCTAATAAAGTCTTTATATCCAGAAGATATAAAGAAATCCTTGAACTTAAGAAAAAAAATTAACCAAATTTAAAAAATTGTCTAAATTTTTAATTATGGCTCTCCAAAGAAGATACACAAATGTCCAGTAAACACATGAAATGATGCTCAACATCGTTAGCTATCAAGGAAATGAAAGCTAAAACCACAAGGGGATATCTTTTCACACCCATTAGAATGGCTGATATTAATAAAAGAATAATACACACATCCAAGGAAAGCACCTAATCAAAAAGTCCCACCTGCAATTGGGTGGATCACATCTCCATGGAAACAAATTAGTAAAAAAGATCACACCCAACAATATTGAATCAGGATTAAAGAACATGGCTTTTCTGGGGTACACAGCAGTTTCAAACCAGCACATGTGGTGGCAGAATACAAATTTAAAAATGTAATCCATGGACCTACCATAGAAACAGGGAGCCCTAAATTAATCCATGGACTTTAATTGTCGAGTTGTAAAAATGTGCTATCATAAATTGCAATAAACATAACATAACAATACAGGGTATTGTTGTGGGATGGTGTGTGGGAATTTTGTATTTTATGCATGATTTTTCTATAAACAAATAACTTCTTTAATAAAAATAAGTAATTATAAATTTACACTAAACATTTCCAAAATGTTCACAATAACAGTTTATCTAACAAGTAAACTACTTGTTTTGTATTTAAAGGTGCCTACAAGATATTTAAAATTAAAATAGATCTTTATTGTAGAGACTCATATAAATATAATCAATTTTATTCTGTTACACAGTTTGTAAATCTTGGCAAAGTACAATTTGGGGCCAGATAATTTACTTGCAGGGTACTCTTTCATGTATTATGTGACTCTACCCATTAGATGCTAATAGTTCACTCCTCAGTTGTGAAAAATATAAATGTCTCCAGACATTATCAAATGTACCATGGAAACAAAGTTCCAGCCTGTGAGAACTGCTCTAGTGTGTTACTTTTGTGATAATATTCTTTAAAATGATCAGAAAAAGTTGTATGTTCATAGATTTTATGGGGAAAAATGTCAATTTAAAATAATCTGATCGGTAAATGCCAATTCTTTTTTTCAGGTAGGTTTAATGATGATTTCTTAGTGGAAATATAATTTTTAAATTCTTTTAACTTATGCTCTTAAAGGGATCATTCTCAAGGCTCTCTGTCCCAAGCTCATATCAGTCTTGTCTTCTGTTCATCTCTTAAACTAATATCAGTAACTTATCGTGAGTTTAATTGTATACATCTTACTTCTTAGTTGTGATTGATATAACTTAGTTCCCATATCTAGTACACTTCCAACAATAGTTTTGCACACCCTCATAGCAAGGTGTCCTATGGGAAATTTATTCTTCAATTCTTGATAATATGGGTCTGAGAAGTAGAAAATCTTTTAACACTGTGGCAGAAGAAAACAAGATGAAAATTAGTGCTCCAATCTTTGCCTATCAAATGTCTGGTGCTGGCTATGGTAATATTCTCTGTTGAATATTTCAGCTCCTTCAGCCTGGCCTACAGTCATTTCAATTAATTCACTACTGACAAAGGACTTTCATATCAAAAAAGGCATTGTGGTGGTTAATTCTTGGTGCCACCTTGACCAAGTGTTGATGCCCACTTACCTAGTCAGTCAAGTACTAGCCTGACCGTTGTTGCATGGATATTTCATGGCTGGTTGATAAGCCAGAGGCTGGTGTATTAAATTATGTCAGTTAATTGCATCAACTAAGGTGAATCTCCTGCCAACAAGATAATCCAATCAGCCAAAATCTTTTAAGGCAGAAGAGGGACTTTTTCACTACTTCTTCAGCCATTGAGACTCTCTTGAGGAGTTTGCCACACACCCTTCATTGGAGCTTCACAGCTTGTCCTGCAGAGTTTGGACTCTTCTATTCCCACGATTGTGTGAGACACCTTTATAAACCGTTTATGTACATATATCACCAGCTGGTTCCATTTCTCTAGAACCCTGACTAGTACAGGCATTAATGGATTTTTCACATGTCAAGTCAAATATGCAGACTTCATGCTACCAGGGTTTGCACCAATTCAGTTAGTGCTTAGAATAGTACCTGGCTCTCAATACGGCACATAAGTGAAATCGCCGTACAGACGAATCTTTGTACTGTTTAAATTTCATGCAAATTCTGAGGGGAAGGTGTTATAAACTTCCCTAGGCTCTTATAATGTTGGCAGCTCACCAATGTTATACAGCAAATCAATAGTTTGTCTTGTGAGTTATTGGTGTACCACACATATGGACAAATAACTTTCTAATTCAGATCAAGGGTCTCCCCTGTTTGACACAATACCACAGTTCTCTCAATAGACGTCCAACATTCAAATTCATCTCTTCAAAACACTGTCATTCATTGTTGGATAGCATGATACTCAATCCTATCTATTAGTATTTGCTTATGTTTCATTTAAGGAAAGTACTCTGACACTCTGACAATACACCAAAGAGTATGATAAATGTCAATTTCCAAATAAAACATTCAAAATAAAAATAACACCCAGAACAACCTAAGATTCCAAAAGTTCTTTTTATATGTAAACACTGCTGCTCTTAATGTATCTACTTTTCAATAGTCTGTAAGGCAATAAATCACACCCCTGCCCATATATTTATTTCTAAATGGAAGGCATAGTGTTTTAGTTTACTAATGCTGCTGGAACACAATACACCAGAAATGGACTGGCTTTTATAAGGGGGATTTATTTAGATACAAATTTACTAATTTGGGAAGGCACATGATAACATCTACTGGCCCTCCCTCCCGGCTTCTGGGTTCAAACATATTTCCGGGAGGCATTTCCTTTCTGCATCCCCAAACCTCTGGGTCTGAGTTCTGAGATGCTTTGTGCTGGGCTGAGCTGAACTCTGCAGAGCTGTGCTGAGCAGTTTCTCTCTTTTCTGACTTCACCATTTAAGCCTCATTTATTGCGGAGGGCGCTCTCCTTAGCCAGACGTAATCAGCCATAGATGAATTTCACATGCTTATGATTTAAATCTGCAGCAACAGAACAACTGGGCACCATCACCTGGCCAAGCTGACACCTGAGCCTAACTACTACACATAGCAAATATCAAGGTATGTGAGCTCCAGGTGTCAAATCCTTAAAAGTAGTTCCAAGTTGAAGGAAAGAAAAAAGAAACATGTTATTTTTCAACTATTTCAGAAAAACCTAACAAAGGTTTTGGATGGAAAGAAAAGAAAAATCATATTTTTGTCACCTATAATTATTTAGTGTACAAAGCAACTTATAGTGTCATGTTACTAACATAAGTAAAATTATTACACAATTTTGTAACTATATAAATATAAGATAACTTTGTTGTTTTGAAAAGAAGTTCAAATTTTGGAACTGATGGTTGGAATTGGCTGTCACTCATAGCTAATATGTCTGATGGTCTTTAATGAAGTCAAACTATGCTTGCTATCCTTGAATTTAGAGTTTCGATTCTAGTGTCGTGATAATTATAGTTACATTTATTTGGGATAAATTAATTTTCTCTAAGCTTTAATTTCCTCATCCATAAAATAAGGTATATATTCAAACTACCTCTTGAGTTTGTTATGAAAATTAATTGAAACAATGAATATCAACAGTATTGAATAGTTCTGGGCAAAATGCAAAGTATATAATATGTAAGTTCCTAATAGTATTTCTATATTGTTGTCAGTATTCAACATTAATATTAGAGTATCCTCTTGAGAAAAATTACAGGAACCTGACAATGATCATGCCACCTCACTCTGTCTCCCTTCATCCACTCAAAGGCAAATTGTAATAATAGATTCATGGACCACTTAAAAATAAGTGTACCACATTTAGTAAGCTTATTTAGGGATGGGTATTCTAGACACTACACTGTTCTTAATTTAGTTTTGGGGATTGAATAATGTACCCCACAGAAATACAAGTTCATGATTTATTCTGCATTCCTGTGGAAGTAAAGCTATCTGTAAATAGGCCTTTCAAAATGCTATTATTAGTTAAGATATGGACTTATTTGTGAGAGAAATTTTGGAGATCCTATTTATAGGAGGTCAAATTGTAATAGGGTGGGACTTAACTCATTTGATCTGAGTCCTCACTGGGCAATGGAAATTTGGATGCAATCAGTTGAAGTCAGAAGAAGCCAGAGAATGAAGAGATCACCATCTGTTGGAGGTGATGTAAGCCAAGGAACTCCAGAACATTACAGATTTGAGGGAGAAGGCATGGTTTGTTGATACATGAATTTTGAACTTTAGCCTCCAAAACTTGTAAAATACCAGTGTGTGGTATTTGTCATAGGAGCCCTAGAAAACTAAGACATTTAGCACCAAGACCTCAAATTGTAAAATAGAATGACTGGTTATGACAAACCAATTCTGGTCCAACAATCTGGTACTGGGAAAGGTGGCTCTCCATGTGTGAATTCAATGGATTACTACTCTAGTGCTAGAAACTTTTTGGTCCTCAGAACCTCTGACTGAGTGTAGCCAGAAGGAAGACATTTCCTGAATTAATCTATGATAATCACCTCTGTAATAGTATGTAGAGAAACATTTATGGCACTTTTAAATCCTTTTGCTGCAGTCCTGGCCCAAGGATGAATTTCTGAGTATGCACAAGATTTGGGGATGCCAAATCATTTCGTTTTATTATGTATTTTTTCCTATAGAGGACAAGCAGTTACTAAGAATTGGTAAAAACCTGACTGAGCCTATTTTCACCAATGGACAATAACGTTATCAATAGGTGAGGAAAATTGAATTATGTACTCTCAAATAGACAGATTTTCAATGTAATCTGCATTTCTGTTGGTGTGAACCATTATAATAAATAGGACCTCTTGAAGATGCTACTTTTATTTAAGTAGTAGCCCAACTGACTGCAGATGTGGGGTTTAATCCATGTTACATGTGGTCATATAAAAAATAGAAATTGGAAGCCAAACAACAGAAAAAAATAGAAGAAGAAGCCATAAGTCAACAGAGACTGCAAGAGGAGACCCAAAATGAGGAGAGATGTCCATGTGACAGGAGGCAGAGGCAAATAGGGAGCCCCAAGTATTGCCAACAGCCAGCACCAGAATGCTGCAGACTCCAGAAGAAAACAAGCCTTGTCAATATCTTCATTTTGGACTTCCTCTAACCTCAAAACCATAAACTAATACATTTTTATTATTTAAACCAAAGAATTTTGTAGTATTTTTTAGCAGAAGACACAGTGTTTGTCATGTGCCTTTCTAGATGAAAGAGATACCCTGACCATGTTTGCCGTGTGCCTTTCCACTTGAGAGAGAAACACTGAGCTTCATCAACCTTCTTGAATCAAAACATTTTCCCTGGATACCTTAGGAATACCTTAGATTGAACATTTCTATAGACTCATTTTAATTGGGACATTTTCTCGGCCTTAGAACTGTAAACTAGCAACTTATTAAATTCTCCTTTTTAAAATCCATTCTGTTTCTGGTATACCACCTTCTGGCAGCCAGCAAACTACAACAGATTTTGGTACCAGAGGTGTAGGGTGCTACTGCAGTCTGCAAATACCAAACACGTTGGAATGGCTTTTTAAATGGATAAGGGGAAGATTTTGGAGGAGTTGTGAGAAACTTGAAAGAGAAGGCCTAGAATGCTTTAAAGAGATTCTTGGTAGAAATGTGAACTCTAAAGATACCTTTGCCCAGGTTCTAGACAGAAATGAGGCATATGTTATTGCAGATTGGAAGGAAGGTGATCCTTGTTTCAAAATAGCAGATAATCTAGCAAAATTGACTAGTGGCTTTGTCTGGAAGGCAGATTTTAAAATCCATGAATTTGGATATTTAGCAGAAGAGATTTCCAAATTAAATGTAGAAAGTGCAGTCTAGTTTCTCCTTGCAGCTTATAGTGTAACATGACAGGAAAGAGATAAACTGAGAACTGAGTTCTAGGATATAAAGAAACCAGAAATTGATGTTCTGGAAAATTCTGGGCTTCCAGGATGGGAGACCATGGAGGTGGTGCCCCACATGAGGATATAACCAAATGTGGAACCAGTCATCCATTTCAGAGAAAGTCAGGATTGGACATGGAGTTATTCAGGAAGAATTTGTGGGCACTCCTTATGTCTGATGGGCGTGATCTGAGACTACTGCATGGAAAGCCAACGAGAGTGCTGTATATAAACAGAGCTGCTGCCAGTCTAGACTGGGGGCTCAGAGAAAGGACACATTGGAGGAAAATTAACTTCAGAGGCAAAGTCATGGAAGCTGGGGTCTGAAGTCAAGAAACCTTGGGCGAGGAGAACAGACCCACCCAATCCCCTGGAGAGGGTGAGTTTACCCAAAAGGCAGAGGATGGGCCTTCCTCATATTGTAGAAGAAGAGTCATGCCACCTCAGGCCTTGGAGAGGGTCAAGCACATACCTTGGGGTTTGGGGAGATCCTGGATGTCACCACATAGAGGGGTTGAATGTGTGCCACAGAGAGGGCAGAAAACCCAGGTGCAGCCCCAATCCTTGGAGAGGGTTGAGCTGAGAAAAACATTGTCTCCCCAATGTCTGCCAAGGTTGCATTTGGAGAGAGGCAGGCCCCTGCAGAGGCCTTTGGAAAAGATGGGACTATAGCCTTCTAAAGCCCTGAAGATAAATGACTCTCAGAATTTGAAATCTAATGGTCTTTGCCCTATAGGTTTTCAAAACTGTATGGGTCTGGTGACCCATGTGTTCCTTCCAATTTCTCCTTATGGAAATGGGTATATGCATCCTATGACTGTTCCTCCTTTGTATATTGGCAGCAAATAACCTGTGCTGAGTTTTTATAGGTCCAGAGCCAGAGGAAAACTTTGTTTTAGGATAGACCATCACCTGTAACTAATTTTGAGATTTTTGTACTGGTTTTAACTTTGTATTGTATTTGTAATGTTATTGAAATGGTTTAAGGTCCTCTGATACTGTTATGGAATGAATGTATTTTGTATATGGGGAAACATGTCTTCTTTAGGGTCCAGAGGGCAGAATGTGCCATTTTGAAAAGGTTTATGTCCCCTAAAAAAACATGTTTTAATTCTAATCAATCTTGTGGTTTCTTCTAATCCCTATTCAGTACTATATGTTGGAAGCTTTAATTAACTTATCTCCATGGAGATATGATTCAATCAAGAGCAGGTATGAAACTTGTTTAGATGGAGATGTGTCTACATCCATTCTGTGTGGGTCTTGATTTGTTTACTGGGATCCTATAAAAGAGGAGACTTTTTTGGTGAGAATGCCTTTTGAGAATGATAAGAAAGCCACAGCAGAGCCAAGCAGAGCCACTAGGCTGAGGGAACCACAAAATCCACTAGCCAGTGACCTTTGCAGATTCTGGGAGAGCAGAGAATGCTGAACCACGAAGCAGAGTCTACCAGCTAGTGACTTTTGGAGATGAAGAAGGAAAATGCCTCCTGGTGAGCTGGAGAGGAAGCTAGCAGATGATGCCGTGTTCACCATGTGCCTTTCCAAATGAAAGAGAAACCCAGACCATGTGCCTTTGCACTCGAGAGAGAAACTCTGAACTTCCTCAGCCTTCTTGAATCAAGGTATCTTTGTATGCCTTAGATTGGACATTTCTATAGCCTTGCATTAATTTGGGCATTTTTCACAGACTTAGAACTGTAAACTTGCAACTTTATAAATTTCCCTTTTTAAAATCTATTCTATTTCTGGTATACCACATTCTGGAATCTTACAACTATAACATTGCTAAAATGTGTCAAGCCCTGTCCCTAGTATTAGCATATCAAATAAAAGCAAATAATTCATTCATAAGCCAGTAAGACAGGTAAAAATTAATCAGATAATCATAAAAATTTATGTAAAATTACAGTTGTGATTAATCCTAAGACTGAGAAGTACATCAATTAAGGAATTAAGGCTTTATACTAAAGTAATAAAAGTCAATTAATTTTTCAAACAGAAGTCTTATAGGTCATGTTGATGATTTTATCCTTTTCCCAAAAGCATGAAAACTTGCTTAAAAGATGGCACTAATATATTATTAGTTATCTGTTTCAAAATCTTATCCCCCTCTTTATAACATGAGAAATAATGGTAGAGGGCAAGAATGGATGAGAGGAAGCCAATTAACAAGCTATTGCAATATTCAGTCCTACAGATAATGGCAGATATTGGCTTTGGAGAGTAAGAGGATAAAAATAATTTCAGAAAAACTGATGATGCAAACTGACTGAATTTGGCAATAAATGAATAAGGGTGAGGTAGGACAGGAGACACTAATAATAACTCCTTGCTTTCTGACATCAATAATGGATGAATGCATTGGCTTTACAAAAACATCAGTAGTAATTAGTGATAAAAATATATTTGGAAAATGCTTGCTAACTTAAGGACTGAGAAGTCACTTTTACCATAGGATGTTTAAAATAGAATTCTAGGTTCAAAATTTGTTAGAACAGAAAATAATTGCATGTTGAAGAGGTGAGGTAAATGCTGTTGTTCCCAGTGCTTTCTGGTTTTGGAACTGAAAAGACCAAACATTTTTGGTAGTATTGCTACTTCTGTTGAAGATGGAGTAATTGAATCCTGATTTACCTTCTTCCTTGGAACAGCAAAAGAACCTGCAATATGAAACAATGGTTATTAAGTCACTGCATTTCAGGCAAGTTCAGTGACCCCTGAGAAATGAGAAACAAGCATAATAAGTCCTATTTCAGTTTTCTTTCATAGTCTCCAGGTGTAGTCCAGGGAAAGTAAACCTCTGCAGTATTCAGTGGATTTCCTGAGATAAAAAGACAGAACTGAGAGTATAAAGAAAACAAGTAACTATAGTTTGAAAGTAAAGAGTATCTGAGAGGAAAGCACAATGCAGAGAACAGCAGAGAACAGCACAGAAAGAGGACTCTATAAATCTGGAGAGGCCCTGTTGAGTATTCAGCTGACAAGTGATTAGCACATAATAAATGAATCAAAATAAGACCAGGATCAGATGTACCTGAACAGATTTTATGTAATAGTATTCACTGTACTTGCAGGGGTGGTAATACTGCCTGTTCCCACCATCTAGACTAGACAATCTTATAATGCTCAAAGTATTGGGTAGAGTATGCAGAGTGCTCTCATCTCAACAATGGGAGGTAATTAGCACTAGGTAGATCACTGCTCTAACTTCACATAACAAATATTAAAAGTAAGACCTGAAAGGATCTCATTTTTTCCAAATAATAGCATACCAGGGCAAAGTAAAGAATTGTTCATTGATGCAAAAATTATCCAGTATGCAACAAGGTAAAAATCACAATGCCTATTATTCAATCAAAATTTACTAGACATACAAATAAGCAAGAAAATACTCCCTGTAATAATGCAATACTCAATCCATTGCAACTGATGTAGAACTGCTGAACATGTTAGAATTAGCAGACAAGAACAGTAAAGCAGTTATTTCACCTCTATCCATGTGTTCACAAAACTTGAAAGAGAAATAGAAGCTATTAAAAAAGAACTACTAAAGTTCTAGAACTGAAAAGTTACAATGTGCAAGATGAAAAATGCTTTTAATTGAATCAATTGCTGATTGAACATTGGAGAAGAAATTATTAACAGATTTGAAGACATAGGATTAGAAGTTTAAAACCTAAAACAGAAAAGTGAAACAAAAATTTAAAGTAAACATTGAATAGAGATCAGTAAACCATGGGATATCCTCAAATGGTCAAATATATTTGTAATATTTGCAATATTTCCTCTCCAAAGAAAAGGAAATATCTATTTGAAGAAACAATTGCACCCAAGTATTACATTTTAAATAAACCTATAAATCCACATATCCAAGAAGTTCAAAACCCTGGCTCAAGAAACATGATGAAACAATTCCAAGACACATCATCATAAAATTGGTCAAAATTTTTAAAATTCAACCAGAGAAATAAAAAGACATAAAACAAGAAGAAAAATATAAGGATAACTGAAGTTTTCTTGCCAAAAAAACAAACAAACAAGCAAACAAAAACATGAGGAAACAATGGAGCACCATCTTTAAAAGTATTGAAAGAAAAATGTCAACCTAATGATTGATAATGATAAAAAATATCTTTCAAAAGTAAAGGCAAAAGGGCAGGCCACAGTGGCTCAGCAGGCAGAATTCTTACTTGCCATGCCAAAGAGCTGGGTTCAATTCCTGGTACCGGCCCATGTTAAAAAAAAAAAAAAAGGAAAGGCAAAATAAAGGCACTGATTAGTCATATTAATGCTCAAAGAATTTGTCATTAGCCAGTCATATAGGATGCTATATGCTTCCTAAAAGAAATGCTATAGGAAATCCCTCATATATAATGAATATGTTACTAAATAGAAAGAGAATAGATGGAAAGAGGAATCCACACAAAGGAAGGAAGATCACTGGCAAAAATAACTATCTGGATAATTATATAAAATTCTTCTCTTATTACTTAAAACTTATTAAAGGATAATTGTTTAAACAAAATTACTGACAGCATATTTGTGCTTATAGCATATGTAAAAGTAAAATGTGTGACAAAAATAACACAACAGAGAGAAGAAAAGAAATTAGAGTGTTATAGGTACTTCTCAGACATGCTTATGATTTATCATCATAATAGCAATAAAAGATGAAATGAAATTTTTTAAAGCTATATAAACTATAAATGCTGACATAAATTCTAAAATAACAAAACAAAGGGTTAAAAACACTAAGCCAGCAAAATACAAAAAAAAAGAATCATAAAAAAATTCAATTAATTCAAAAGATGGCAGAAATAGAAGAAAAAGAAAACAGAACACATGGGACAAATAATACATAAGTAAAATGCAAGTGATACTTTAAAGCTTGCAACATAAATAATAATTTTTAAAAATGTGACTGATCTAAACACATCAGTTAACAGGCAGATATTGTAAGATTGGACATAAAAGCAAGTTCCAACTATATGTCTCCTAAAAAAAATACATTTCAAAATGAAGACACAAATAGGTTAAATGTAAGAAGATAGAAAAGCTATAACATCCTAAAACTAGTCAAAAGAAAGCAGTGGTGGCAATATTAATTTAAGACAGAGTTGATTTCAAAGAAGATTATTACCAGAGATGAAGTTTATTTCATAATGATAACTACTAATTTATCAAGCAGATAATAAATCCTCAATATTTAAGCAACTAGTAACAGGGCTTCAAAATACATAAAGCAAAAATTGACAGAACTGTAAGGAGAAATAGACAAGTCACAGACTACTATCAGAGATTTCAATACCCTCTCTGTAACCGATATAACAAAAGAAAACAAATAAAAGTATAAGAAATTTATTCATACTATATAACTTGTTCTGATTGACTTTTATACAACACTCCATCACACAATAATAGAATATACATGATGTTTAAATGCAGTTGGAGCATTTATCAAGATAGACTACATTCCTGACTATAAAATAACCTTAATAAACTGTAAAAGATTAATTTCCTATAGAATATGTTCTCTGATCACAATGGACCTAAATCACTATTAACCGAAGTTAGATATCTGAACAAATCTCTAAGTATTTAGAAATCAAAGAAAACACTTATAATTAGCCCATAAATCAGGAGAAATTCAAAAGAGAAATCAGAAAATATTTTGAACTGAAGGAAAATAAAAGCAAAATATTTTCCAATTCATGTAATACTGCTAAAGCAATATACAGGGGAAATTTATAGAACTGAACTACATAAGAAATAATTACGGTATCGACATAATGACCTCAGCTTCCATAATAAGAAACTAGGAAAAGAAAAGCATATTAAACCTAAAGTAAGTTAAAAAAAAGAAATAAAAATGATCAGAGTGTAGAGCAATTAAATAAAAACTGAAAAAAGAATAGTGGAAATGCATGGAAACAAATGCTGATTCTGATATTAACAATAAATTGATAAACCTCTAGTTAAAATTTTTAGGAGAAAGAGAAGGAAGATACAAATTACTAATATCAGGATTTGGAAAATTGACATAACTGTAAATTTAATAAATATAATAAGGTTAAAAAGGAAATATTCTAAACAACTTTATGCAAATAATTCACAAATGAATGAAATAGATGAGTTCCTCAAAACACAGAATTCTCACCTAAGCATAAATAGAGAAAATGAACAGCCTTGTATCAATGAAGGAAATGAAATTTGTAGCTAAAAATTTCCCCATAAAGAAAACTAAGCCCAAATAAATTCATTATTTAAGAATAGATAATAGCACTAATTTTGTACAAACTGTTCCAGAAATCGGCAAGGAAACACTTTCCAATTCATTCTATAAGGAGAGCATTCTTGTGATTTAGAACCCACATACATCAAAAATACATTACTACAGGAGAAGACTACAGAGCAATATCCTTTGTTAAAAGAGATGCAAAAATTCCAAACAAAACTTTAACACATTGAACCCAAGAATATATAAAAAGGATAATTGATGATGGCATATCTGAGGAATGCAAGATTGATTTAACGTTCAAAAATCAGTGTAATTCACCATGTCAACAAAATTGAATGAGAAAAAAACTCACACGATCATCTCAACTCACACAGAAAAGGCATGAGTCAGAATTCCTTATTGATTTTTACCCACAATTAGTGTGGTGCAATTTCAGATTCAAATTCAAATCTGAACTTTGATCCATTTCTCATTTTGTATAGAGAAGTTAACAAAAATTTAATTACTGACCAAAATTTAAAACCTAAAGCTTCAATATTTCCAGAGGAAATGTAGGAGAAAATTTTGTGACTTTAAGGTAAGTAAAGGATTCCTTAGATATGAGACCAAAAGCATCCTTTAAAGGGAAAATTGATCAGTTTAATCAAAATTAAAAATGGTTTCTCCTTTAAAGACAAGGTTAAGGGCATGCAAGACCTGTCACAGACTGGAAGAAAGTATTTGCAAATCATGTAGCTGGTTTAGTCTTATATTCGTAATTATATAAAGACTCTCAGACATTGATTATAAAAAGCGAACAATATAAAATGAACAAAAGTTTGAGCAGACACTTCACCAAACATGATATATATGAAGATGTTCATTATCTTTAGTTATTAGGGAACTGCAAATTAAAATTACAATGGCAAAGCACTACACGCATACTGAAGTACCTGGTAGGTCTCTTTGTAACAGACCAAAATAAGAAACAATCAAGTTATCCATCAATAAATTAATGATAAACAAACTGTGATATATATATTTGGTAGTTTGAAACTATATACCCCAGAAAAACATTTTCTTAAATCTTATCCATTCCTGTGGTATGAGCACATTTTAAGTAATGCCTTTTGATGAGATTATCTCAGTTATATTGTGACCAACTTCATTCAGGTTGGGTCTTGATTCTATTACTGAAGTCCTTTATAAATTGAATGACTTCAGATAAAGAAAGAAAGAAAGCCAGAGTAGGAAAAATCTGTTATCAATGAAACCCAGAAGAGACAGAAGAGGCCAACAGATACCTCCATGTGTCTTGCCTTGTGACAGAAGTGCCAAGGATGGCTGGTGCCAGTCTTTGGGGAAAAAGTCCCATGTTGTTGAAGCCTTGATCTGGACATTTCCCCTGCCTTAAAACCATGAGCAAATAAATTCCTATTGTTGAATGGTATTTTCATTCAGCAGCCCAGGAAACTAAAACACCATACAATGGAATGTCTGTATTTCCAAGTAAGAAATAAGGAATGAACACTTGATACATGCTACAGAATGGATGTATATAAAAATAATTATGTTTCATAAAGAAAACAACAGAAAAGGCACATACATGGTATAAATATATTTATATAAATTTCTAGAAAATGTAACCTAATCTTTAGTGAGCAAAAGCAGATCAATGGCTACTTGAAGGCAGGGTGGACAAAAAAAGAGCATGAGGAAAATTTAGGAGTGATGGATATGTTAATGAACTTGTTTGGGTTGACAGTTTCTTCGTGTGTATGTGTGTCACAATATGTCATTTTATACTTTAAAATGTATATGGCAAGTTGTATATGCCAAGTTTGTTGCTTACCAATAACACCCTCCAAAAGCTCTTAAATTTAAGAAATTATGATCATTAGACAGTGAAAACAAGTAGGAAAATAAAAAGCTATGGACATTTAGCCTTGTTCGATGAGGATCGCATCATCATTAGCCTGATAATTTCCAGCTGGAGGTACAGCATTCTTCCCAAGGGCAAATGGCTGAAGCAGCTCTGGGAACTTCAAATGATGTGGCCTTAAGGATTGTGGTAAACACCAGGGTTTCATTATGGTTAACAAAAAATAAAAGGAATGAAGAGAAAGGAAAATGTTCACTTAGATGCAATAATCCCATTAAGTTTTTCTTCTGTGTTCTTGCTCCAGAGAATTTATGCTGAAGGTTTAAACCTGTGTGATGTCCAGAACTAAAAGATTATTACCATCATGTGTTTTCCAGATGTTGGTCCATTCAGAAAATATATGGTATAGTGTTTCTTCCCTTTTCTGTTTTATACCATTTTAAAATTGAAAATATTGATTTGAGGCCTAGGATTATTTTTCCTATTAAGAATAATATAACATATAATTAACAGTTAGAATAAATATTGTCATGTGGGTTAAACAGGATTACATACATTATCATGAGCATATATCAAGTGTTAGCTTGATCACATCAGTAAAAATAGCAAAGTTATACACAAAGAAGTAGCTTTTTAGAAGCTTTTTAAAATAATTCTTAAGGATATTTTATCATTAAGACCTACTCTTATGATTTTTCTAATCAGTAATTGTATTACAATACATAGTTCCAATGATCACAATAAATGTATTTCATGCAAACAATAGTAGGAAAAGATTATGAAACTTCATCTTGCCTTGAAGTTTCATGGTAAAGTACTCTAATTCCGTGGACTGAGTATATATCTAGAAAGTATATTATAAAACTTCAAGGCACTTCTTTTCTTCTGACAAGTATACTTTGTTAGGTTTCCCCATTGACATAATTATTCCTTCCCTTTGAATTATAACAGGTCTTATGTAGCACTAGGAGAATGCAAAGTTTCCTGACCTCTTTCATGAAACAAATCAGTGGACTCCTTCAACAACAAAAAGCATTTCATTAGCTATACTAACTCTTTCATGGAACTTCTGATGTTCAGTTACACCTAGATAGTTCTTCTATAATACTTTTTCCTATATTCTGTAAAGTAATTATAATTGCAACCTTGGTCTGTGTACATATCAACTTCATTTTTACACAGAGGAAAATCCAAACACTATCTCAGAATTTTATTACACTAGAGAAAAACAATCCTTAAGAAATTGGTTGGTATGGTGTCCTATGAATCAGTGAAATTTGAAGATTCAATTAGAGATTTGTGTCATTTTGATAGGTTTATCAGGCCATGAACCAGAAGAAGTTGTTATCTCAGTGCTCAATAAAAATTATTGAGGTAATTATCACAGAATAAGGAACTATAGTACTCACTTGAAGAAATTTGTGTTTATATAAATTCAGAAAGTTTAAAACAATAAAGTTAGAAATAACCACAATGACAATTTCAATAAAATATAAGCTATATCAGTTAGTGTCAAAGGCAGTAAACAGAAGCCACTCTAAGAAAAAAAAATGCTATTTGAATTAGATTATCAAATAATTGTCAGGACTGAAAGACCAACCCACTTAAGGCTAGGAATCTGGAGTGATTCCAAGAACAATCTAGAGCAAGCACCCTTCTGAAGCTATGCTGCCTTAGAGTGGGTGGCACCTCCACCTCTACTACAAGAGAAGCTTTAGAAGCCAAAAAATCCAAATGGCACACTAACTTATAACCAATGGAGTGAGCAGATCAATAAGTCACCCCTTCTTTTGTAAAGATGACTAATGAACATTGGATCCTGTTGCAGGAAATCTGTGACCTCTGTACTGAATAGGAAAAGCCAAAGCTTAATGAATATGGCTTTTCCTGGCCTTTGACTTCCAAATCTCATAGGAGTATGTTCAATAGGTAGACTCTAATTTGCATCTACAACTCTAGGCACAATAGAGTTTGAAATACATAGCTTCAGCATTGTAAAATCTCCAAATAGAAAGTAGGTAAAATAAAGTTTAAGAAAGTCAATTGCAATATTTTTAACACGTGAGACAAGTACATATCTAGATAGGTAGATAGAGAATCAGATGGAGATATACTTGTCAATATAAAGTAAACATCCTTGCTTTCATATGGTATGTGAATATGCATAGTTCTGTGGAAGAGTCAGATGCTTTTGTTTTTACCACTGTGAAAGGAGAGATGAGATGCCATATGGGTGGCACAGAGCTTTTCCTAGTAACATGTAATTTTTGTTCTTGGAAATTTCTTTTGGCCATTCTATCATAACATTATGGGGTTCAAAAACTGTCTTCTTAGGCAGTGTTAATTTAAATATAATACTTGCAATCCTTTAATTAAATATGAAAGAGTGACTTTCAAATGTTATTTTATTAATTAAATTACATGATTTATTTAAAATTCCATGTTAAATTGAATGATTTAAAATTTTTGAATGAATGCTGCATCCTCTCTGTACCTGTGTAACTTTTCCACCCAAGATATATGGAATTTTATTAGGAAGTACATTTCAAAGGTGCTTGTTTACATATATAATACACAAGTAAAACTTTATATGAATTAATAATAGCTCCCAATGCACAAAGTATGGGTCCTCATTGGATTTCCCATTCTTACTTCTTTTATTTTCTCTAAAGAAGAAAATATGAAGCAATATTCCCTTCATTTTAGAGTCTACATACTAAAGTAACCAACCCCAAAAGTAATATTTTCTCATTAAAAATGGACACCAGCACTATCACCATTTACGTCCTTATTACCTCTCATCTAAATAAAACAGTAAATTCCTGGCATTTTAAAATCTCTCTTATTTTTCCCTTCTATCCTCACAGTTTCATCCTAAACCACATTTGTAATTCTTTCACTTTTATGTTCAAATTTTACGTTTGTCAAATTCTCCCCAGCTGTACTTGCTAAATTCCAAATTTTTTAGTTTTGACTGCATAGGGTCAGCTTTGTTGCTACTTTCCCGGCCTTCAGCCTTGGTCATTTTATAGTATTTGTACAGTTCACATACTGTGTCCATGCCAAGTTGTTTCCAAGTTTTCCTCGCATTCTTCCACTTATACAAATTTTCTGATGTTGTTCTCTTTTGGGGGGATTATATTTTCTTCTCTACCACTCCTTATTGATGTGTTCACCCACAAATCATCTCTAATGCCACCTTCTCTGAATATCTTTCCCCAACAGGCTGACCAAGAGTAGTAGATTTTTCCACTGAAATTTGACAGATATATTTTTGGGTCTCTTATGGTATGTGTCATATTGTCTTTTACAATAAATATTTTGTGTCTGCTACTATACCATCAGCTAATTAAGCAGTGAATTGTCTATTTTTATGTCCCCCTAGTGTTTAGCATGATGCCAGATGCTGAGTAGACTCTAAGTTACTAGTGATTGAATACATACATCCATGAATCATTCTAGAGAAAGAAACTATTTTCCATGTATTAAAAACATGAAGGGCAGGCAATGGTGGCTCAGTGGCCGAGTTCTCCCTGCCATGCTAGAGACCCAGATTCGTTTCCTGGTGCCTGCCCATGTGAAACAAACAAACAAACAAAAAACAAAAAAAAAACATGAAAACCATCTTCCCTCTACTTTTTACCTTACACTGACATCCTACTGAGTGTGGCTTGAAGCAGTTTTGAAATAAGAAATACTTCGTGCAGAAGCTTTTTCTTATTACTGCACATAACGTATTTTGTAGAATTCTGAATTTTCATTATGAGTCAGAGAGCAAAGTTTTCAAAGTCAGGGGAAAATGGCTTTTGGTATTATATGACAAAATCAATGCACAACCAGCTTGTCAAATAACAGTTTACAAACTACACAATTGTACATTTGTGTTAATGTTATCTGCCTCTTCCTATAAATGCTTAAAAATAGGTTACTATTTTTAATTGATCATGGGTTTATTAGATTACTTTTAAAGACATAAAAAGACACATTTTTTGAAATCTAAATATAAAAAAAACAAAATATTCATAGAACTGGCATTCCTAATTTATTCAGGAACATGGAAGAGGCCCCTAATGTATAGACACATAGGCCGCGTTATACTTTCTCCAAATTACTATAAGCAATGGATTTTAAATAATTAATATTATAAAAATTACATAATAAAATATATGTACAATTTTTAAATTATATTTATATATATATAAATTTGAAGAATATAAGATATAATATTTGGCGGTTGTCAAGTTTATTTTATTGCCATTCACTTGGTATGTTGAAAGCCAGTTTTCATAAAGTAATGCTGAATTTAAGTATAATGTGATTCAATACCAGAAAAAGAAGACATCCCAAGTTGCTTCAGATACTTATTTATGTGTTAGACTTAGCTTTAAAAGATAAAATTATATGCAGGACAGCTATTGCAAATGGGAAATTTTTTAGATTACTTTTTTAATTTGAAAAGTTAGGAATAATCTTTTCATTTACATTCTGAATATTTTAATATAAACTCTTCTCTCTTTAGCTGATTCCTTAAGAAAGCATTCTCTCTTCCTCCCCCTTCACCTACTGCTACTCTTTTAACTAGACAACCATCATTCTCACCTACATATACCAAATACTTTCTCAACTTGCCTCCAGCTTCATTCTTGACAATTTTCTCTCTTATAATGCATTATAGGTAATCATTCAATATTGTAAATGTGATAGACACTTTCTTATTCCAAGTCCTTCAATAAATGTCCATTGTCATCAAATAAAATCCAAAATCATCCTGGAATACAAGGCCCTTCATTATCTGAGTCTGTTTTATTTTATCCAGCCTCAATTTTCATCACTGCAAGTTTGATTTTGTTTAAGCGGTTCAATGTATCCCACCTGATTCAAATATTCTGTTCTCTAAAGAGTCAGGAAACACTTACAGGCAGGACCAAAAAGAATTAGTCACTAAGAAGTGATCCTTTTCTTAGGAATTCATTAGCACATTAACTAATGACATATTGAAATTAGAAAAAAAAATCTCAATGCTGCCACTTAGGACAAAGCATAGTATAGAAATGAAATGCAAACTCAACCATACAATGATTGTACAAATAAGTATTGAGGATGTACGCTAGATAAGGCACTAGCTAAGCCTCTAGGAGTCAGAGAACAAAGAAACAGTTCTTTAAAAAGCCCAGCTTCTGAAGAAGACAGAGAGGCAAATGACAGTGACATTGGAATGTAAGTCAACTCTGTGTTCTCCATGACAAATAAAGCCCCTTCTGAAAACAAAAATAAAAGTCTTCTTCCTGCATTCCTTATTTTACACAGAATTATCTGGAAAAAATTTGCAGGCATGGCTGGGATCTATGAGTATCCAAGATATCTAAAGTAGGTCACCTTGAAATAATTCTTCACAAACTCCTTCCTATTGATTCAGAAAATACTATGATAAAAATAATAGAAGATGCACAATTAGCAGAATATCAGCTATTCAGAAAAGATAACATTTTCTTCCAGTTTGCCTGCCCATATGAACAGACTCTTTAGATTGAGGAGTCAGGGATCAAAGAATGATGATGTTCAATTTGCTGACTTCTGATGTGTGTTGTTTATACTTTATAATCCATAGGTGGAGTTTCACATTCAGTAGAATTATGAAGGAAGCAGATGACATAATCATTTAATAAAAAAAAGTTATCTTTTCACATATATATATATATATATATATATATATATATAATAGCTGTAATTCATTCTTTGGGATTTGCATTTTAAATGATTAAGGACTCAGTAAGACAGCATGAAACCTCATTAACAAAGAAATATCTTCAGGCCTCTACCTGAAGGGAAAGTGGTGATTTTTCTACCTCATAGCTCTCAGTTTAAATACCTGCTGATTTGTTTTATCTCTACTTACTTCAAAGTATTTCAGTCACATTAATGCAGCTTTTAACTATAGAAACCGATGGAATACAAAATCAAGCTTCTGGCTATATCCTAAAATAAACTAGAAAATTTCTCATTTATGAATCGTCTACTTTCTTTGGCAGTGTGTAATATATTAGTGGTTAACCAAGGGCTTCTCTTGATGCTTAGGTAAGAAGGGAAAAACAAATCTCTGTTATTTTTTTCAGTTCCTTATGAGAATTAACATATTTTCTTTTAAACAGGTGTGATGTTTTAACCGCTACGAAGTAAGATGCTGAGGGCAATAGGGGTGGAAGGGATCATATATTCCTGCCGTACATAGAGCAGAGGCAATGAGATAATTAAGGTTGATCAGAGGATTCTCCTGCTGCTCTCCCAAGCACTACTGAGGTAATAATAACAATATAGATTTAGATAGCAAATTGCAACAAGTTAGGCAACTGCACCATCAAAAGCAATACTGATGTTTAAAAGAAGTAGATAAACTTAGTAAATGAAGCATAACATCTCATTCATATTAACCTCCAGCAGTGCCTTCACAATCCCAGGCATTGATCCAATCATTTGCTTGCCTAAGTATTTTCCACCTTCTGTGCAGTCGCTAACCTCTTTTCTGCGACACCCACTCTTTTCTATAGAAATGCTTTTTATTCTCTCTTTTATGGGATGAATTCTGAGAAAAAGAAGTGGGAGGATATTTTCAACAAAGGACAATATTATAGCAGTTAAAGCTGTCTTGTTAGAAAAACATCCAGGATCTCTGGGCGTTTTTCTTTGCCTAACTCTGCCCTAAAAGGGTTAATTGAAGCATAGCAATCCTATTGAATTCTGAATTCGTGGGGCAGTGAGATATCTGAAGTACCAAAGTCATTTTTAGGCAGACAGTACTTAGGATAAAGGAGAACGCCCAGGTGTGTGTATGCTTGTGTGTAATTGTGTGTCTATATATACTTCTAATGGTCTATGTTTTTCAAACTATTATCCCATCAATATTTTTCAACTCACACCCACAATAAATGATAAACTGTTTAAATGCAATTAGTGAGCATTGAACTTAGTTAAGGCAATAGTCATTTCAGAAGAAGAAAAAATGTTTGGCCTGGTGAATTTTGGAATTTGAGGGCAGTAGGGCCTACAGAGATTTGAGTGACCTCTATAGATTTCACTGAGAAAGGGAAGTTTGCTGCCCCAACCCCTGTAAAAACATAAAGAACCATACCATGTCTTTCAATAACCTATCATGTGAAATGACAAGCAGCCTTTCAGGAGTTCCAGGAAATTGAGAGTGGGAAGTCAGAGTCAGAGACACATTGAAACCTAAGATGTAAGGCAAAAACAAAGAAATGCAACAACAACAACAAAAGAGAAAGAACAAGTGCTCAAATAATTTCCCTTAATGTATAAAACCTGTATCTGTGAATTTTTTTCTTATTCATTTGAAGCTGGGAACCAATCATTCATTAAAGCTGGAGAAAAGTAAGCCATCTATTTTGGGTTAAAGTATTAGAAATGAATCTACCATAAAGTTTTTTTAAAACCACTTTATCTGTTACAAGATGAAAAAAAGTTGGTCACTTTCTGGAATAAAATTTATTTTTAACCAAAAAGTTTTTCACATTTAATAAAAATCTGACATACACATTCAACATACTAAATAACAGCATTGAATATTTGGAAGATACCATTAATTCAAGAAAAAACAAGTTACTTTTTTTAAGTCTATAGTGGCTTTCAACAGTCTTTTATAGTATTTTTATCAAAAAATGTCAGAATTAACAAAGGTAGTTGCATGCTAGCTTTATTTCTAACATTTTCTCTTAATAGGGTGACATACTAGGTGAAAGCAACCTACCTGTTATTCTACAATTTACAAAAGGTGTGTTATACTCATATTTCTAATCAATACTGAATGAAAATCAGTATTACTCTCAAGTTCGAATATGGATGAATAGATTGCATGTAAGTCCTTTTGTAGTTAACATGTCTTTATTTTGATCAATGGGTATAGTTAAATATTTTTTCTATCCCATCCACCACCCCAGGCCACATCTGTGTCACTTTTATTCTCACTTCCTCTAGCACTCTTTCACTACCTGCAGGCAGACACAGTGAAAAGCAACTAATCATATATTAATTACTAAAATACTCTAGTGTCTTAGAAATTTTCCTTTAGGTGTTTCATCCTCTGTATCTTTCATTTCCATATGTTAAAGAGTGCATGATGTCTAAAGAATTTTTAAAATAATATTGCATGAAGACAAGATGCTTTAATGTTGCTGAAATTCTAAGTTAGAAACCATTAGGTAATTTAAAAATAAGACTATATACCTAAATTGGCAAGGACAACCAAGGAAACTGCAAGAGTAAGTTTGAAACAAACACCTGACTAATCTATATAAATGAAGCCAAAATGTTTTTCATTAAACAGGAGCCTCACTTTATTCTTTCACTTCAAGATATTCATCTTAGCATTTCCTTTTTTCCCTCATCTTCACTCATAATAGAATTTGATGGGAGAACAACAAGTAGAATATATTTAGTACCAGAAAAATATTAATTGCTTGAAAATGCAAAGTGAGGGAAGAAATCAATTGTGAGTAAACAGCACGGAAGGAAACCTCTTGACCTTGTCAGATGCTTTATGGGAGAGACCCTTCAATCAGAAATGTGCTGATGCTGAATTATCACAAGATTTGATCTATCCTCTAATAATTGAAAACTCCCACTCCTGGATGAGAACCAGTTTTCTGAACAGCCACTAATTTCTCAGAGTGGAAATTTAGTACCTGAAGAGATTGCACATTTACCCACTAAGATTTGTATTTATATTTTATGGCCCATCACATTCAACATTCGGCTCTGACTGTAAATAGCCACATTGTATTTTGTGATGCACCATTTTTTGATGTGCTATTTCAATTCCTAAAAGAGCCATATACAGTTTAACTTATTAACTTCAGCAGCATTCTTTTAAGCAGCAGAGTATGAAAAACTAAACCATAAACAAAGATAAACACAATCAACTGCAACATCAAGGTTGAATCTAGGTTGCCTAAATCTTGCTTATAAAGAAGATGCTAATTTAGAATTTATCAGGTGTTTTTTTTTTCAAGGACATTAAAATAAAGAGAAGAATAAAAGCTCTTCAAATTTCCACTTATTTTATATGTACAATATAATTTGTGTCATTTTATCATCGCAAAATCCCTCATCCTAAGATTATTTCTCAATAATAAAAGCATTTAAAGTCAATCTCAAATTGATGACTCATGTAAATATGCAATGAAATGACCTATGATGATTTTGCTGGGTATTAAAATAGCTAATCTAGAGATTCCTTGAAAATGTAAAATGACTTTAATTTGATGCTTTAATTCCCTTGGTAGCTCATTAATTACCCTTTTTTCCTTATTCAGGTATGTATAGCAACAAAAAGAGGAAAATGAGTGGATAAAGATCAAGAAAAAAAAAGAAAAAAATTACTGTCTCAGCTGGATTAAAAACGGTCTGAACTATACTCTCTTCCAATAGATGAAATACATAAGAGAAACAAATAGAAAGGTGTGTCTTAAATTGTACACATAAACATATTTAACTTTCACATTCTTAATGCTCATTCAACAGACTCTTTTGAGTGCTTACTCTCCTCTGCCATTGTGCAAGATGCTATAATCAGAATGATGAATATGACAAACTTCCTGCTCTCAGGGAACTTATTGTGTGATGCAGACAAGTTTCACTGACTTCAAATGGCATAAATGTCTGTAGAGATGAATCCTGGAGGCCCCAAGTCTGGACAGTGGGGAATGGTCAAGGTGGACTCTCAGAAATTAGTGACCTTCTCACTAAAACTTGAAAAATCTTTAAAAATTGTAAGCAGGAATGTAGCATGATCTGATTTGTTTTTTACATAGTCAAAGGACAACTCTAATGGTGAGTTAAAAGAAAGATAATATGCCAAACAATCCTTTGGATTCATGGAAGTAAAGTAAGCTAATGATACGGTAAACTGTATTCAAGATCAATAGCTCTGGGAGTGTTTAGAAACTCAGCAAAGCCTCTGCTCTTTTGTTCAGTGTATATGAAATTTACTTGATGCAACAATTTTCCCTGTCTATTTCCTGCCAAATTATATATATTTTCTTGATCTAAAACTATTCAGAAAAATACCTGTAATCTCAGGTCAGTATATACCTCCAGAAAACCTGGTAATCTCTCAATTGATGATTCATTAGAATGCCCAAATGCTGAGATGAAGAAAGGAAAGTGTTTGCAGAGAGACAGACATAGGTTAATATGATATAGTTTGATGATAATTTCTCAAATTTCCCAAATGATCATTTCTTAACCCCTTGAGAAACTTACAAAATAGGGATAATAATAGTTACTTCTTAGCAATTTTGAGAGGATCAAATGAGGAAAGATATCATCTAGAATAAAGTATAAGTCCAATGAATTTATGTTCCCCCTTTTCTCCCTAAATTTGCTAAGAAAAGTATTAGACTAAATGAACAGTTTTTCTCTTCATCTGACTTCAGCCTGCATGTTTCTGCTTATTCACTCAGCCATCATTGTGAATGAATTGTACAGTCCACTGAGCTGGTGTGGATATGTCTCATTAACTGGCCCTGTAACATACTGTTTAAGTCTCTTAATTTATTTGCAATTGAGAATATTCATTTGTAAAATAAGCATACTGAATTTAGTGATCTCTGGGATCATTTTTGTTCCAACACAGAATGATTTTATTATAAAATGAAATGGCAATTAATAGCATATTAAGAACTAGAAAATCAATGGGTAAGAAAAGTAAGCATTCATAACAGTGTAAACACTCCTAAGTCTATAATAAGAGTATGTATAGAAACATCTCAGTGTCTTACAGATAGACTCAGAGAGGTAAAGGTCTTTTTAAAGCCAGAATGCTATGAAGAATTCTACTTTATAATTTCTACTACTACAAACAGAATTCCACATTCAATAATCAGGTAAGGTTATGGTGGCCAGATAAAAAAATAAGATGTTCATTTAAATTTAAATTTAAAATAAACAACTTTTTTTTAGTATATGCATGTGGCATTCAATATTTGGAAAATACTTATATTAAAAAGTTTTCATCTTTTTATCTGAAATTCCAATTTAACTGAACATCTTATTTTTTAGACTATAGAAACTCAAGTAAGATTTCTACATTAAAAAATACATATATACATTTTCCAGAAAACTTCTTTATTTGAGTGAAGAATTAATGAGGCAGTGAAGGGTGCCCAAAGAAATTAGATATTCATTTGATTCTCTGAGTCATAGACCTAGATATGAATTATATAATCATGTTCTCATAATAATTCTCATTTCCATAGAGGGAGGAGAGGGAAAAAGAAGGAAAATAACATTTATCGACTAACATCTATAATCCAGTAACATTTATCGACTAACGTCTATAATCCAGTGCACAGATCCTTCTCATATAGTATTTCGTCTTTTAAAATATTATATAAAAGTATATTATTATTATTACCATTTTATGAATTAAGAAACTGAGCTTCATATTCTCCTGAATTAAGAAATAGTGTGGTCAAATTTGAACTTAAGTCAGATCAACAAAAGCCTGTCATTTTTTTTTTTTTCAATGTTAAATGCTAACTTATTTTATTACTGACAAACTAATACATAAGAACTCTGGAGTGAGACAAAAATTACTTTCTAATTCTGCAAACTTGAGCAAGCTATTAATCCCTCAGATTAGAAAAAGTTTTATATTTTCAGATATAATCAGAGTTACAT